>LTAE01000833.1:0-69106 GCA_001647135.1 Pontederia paniculata
TTTCTTAGGTTTATACATCATTGAAAATTTTCCAACACTTGTAGAGCCAAACACTTTATAATTGAAAATTTTCCATAGATATAAAAACATGGAAAGTCACTTTTCAAAAAGTAGCTTCCTTGGGAAATTAAAATCCTTAGGATAATTTTCTTAGGTTGCCAAACATACCCTTAGGTCCAAACAACCTTGAGTCATCCTTTCGAGAATTTATCATATCAGCCCTATAAGGTATTTCAACCTATAGGGGTAAACATATCAACCCGGCAGGAGTAACGCAAATGCATGGTTATGTAAAATGCAAATGCATCACCTTGTCATATTAATCATATAACATAATTGCAATAAAATGATTCCATTCTATGTTGTGTTCATATAAACAATATCATTTACTTTTATATATATATTCAGAAGTATAGTTGCTTCAACACTATGCACTTTATTGCATAACATATGTTTCAGTTTCCAACATAACATATTAAGTGTCATTGAATGTAAACCACATAATAATGATTCAATCATCATATTGCCCTAAGCAAGACCTTGATATCTTTACTCCATATAAATCACATAATTAGTTCCAAAATATATGAAATCTAGCACTAAACTATTTTATTTATATAGATTGACAGACTAAGTGTTGTGCATTAAAAGAGATAACTCTCAGTATACAAAACCTTTTTATGAGACCCTAGATGTCCCAGAAAGTAGACAGATGAATTATTATCACTAGAATAACATACCTAAAGTCTTAGTATTTGAATTATTATAACACTATTATTTGCATATACATAGTAAGAAATATGTAGCATGATTCCTTAAGTTTTGATAAATAACTCCTAGTGTACAACTTTAATTAAGAAATCCTAAAGTTCCTAATAAGTATATTTCAAAAGGAGTTCATAAGTTTAATTTCATAATGTTTGAAGAATTCAAGAGTGATACAACAATAGCCTCAATACCAGCTTCTATTCTAGTTTGGGCATGTTCTTCACCATGGAGATAACAATCATGATGAAAACACAAAAAAAATTACAAGTTTCATTGCAGATCAGGGAAAAGTAGTTTTAACCAAAATTTTTAAAATAATTCATAGAAGAGGAGCTAACAACTTATCTATATGAGAACTCTTCAAGAGCACTTGTTCATTTTTCCTCTCCTTTTGAATTTAGTTTTGGTTGAGAAGGATAAGAACTAGATGTAAATGTGTCAAAGTGTTTATCCATCTATATATATGTGTCTATATACCGACTTCAGGTCGGTTATAAAATTGAAGGTCCAAATTGCCCCTAGCTTGATATTGTTTACATGTAATGTCATTTTAGTAAATGGTTTGACATTTTCCTATTTGTATTTTATTTATTCATTTACTTAAGACATTACGTGTAAATAAGAAACTACTCCCCATTTGAATTTGAATAAAATATTTATAAAAATAAATGTCAAAAGAATCAAAATCTAAATTTTGGGCTGAAGAACAAAATCAACGTATTTTTCATTTTTGCACATTCGTTTAGCCTAACTAAATTTGCTCCTAAAATTTATTAAAAAATACATTTAGAATATTTGAACATATAAGTACAATTACCGGGACTTTATTTTTCTCAATTTTAATATTTTTGAAAATCACATTTCGATGCCTTAGACGAAATTTTGCCACCTTCAGTGCTCCATCTATTAAGGTTTAAACTTTTACTTTAATAGTATTATCATAAAATCATATTATCATATAATATGACATGAACACATCAAATATTCTATGTATTAAGTCATGGATATTAATCGTATTGAGGGCAGCACACCTGAGGAAGGGCGCGTCGGAGGGGCGGAACACGGCCCCCATCGGTGCAGGATGTTGTAGTGTCGCTGCTAGGGCTAGCAATAAGTCAGGTCGTTCGTGAGTGGCTCGTGGCTTGACCTATTTTGAGCCTTGTTCGACTCATTTTTTAGATAAATAAGTCAGGCTCGAAATTAAGATTTGACATTTCTATGACTCGTCTATATTAGGCTTAGGGCCTGTTTGGCTTAGCTGATAAAAAATACCTGATAAGCACTAATGTTGATAAGTATTTTAAGTGCTGATACTTATTTTAAAATATAAGTAATTACATGTTTGGATAAAAGTGATGATAATATCAATAAGTAGTTGTAATGTTTGTTAAAATAAATATTGACTAATATACCCTTAAAGTTGTATGATAATAATATTAAAAACTATGGATAAAAGAGTAATATAGTTGGTTAAAATTAATAAGCCAACAACTTTAAAAATAAGCAGGGGACCCTGCTTATTTTTTTTCAACTTATAAGTAGTTACCAAANATAAAGTTTAAAAAGTGTTTAGCGTATGAGTCAAAATTATTAGTAATTTTAATTCAAAAATAATCAAACATAATGTGAAAGAGGTACAATAAGTCACTTTTATTCAAAATTATTATTAATTTTAGTGTGTTAGATATGTACAATGCTAAAGTGCACAATATTTTTTTATATTATAAATATAATTTAATTATATATTTTTTAATTAATAAATATGGCTTAATGAGCTACTAAGCTAGGTCAGGCTTATTAAATTTAATAAATAAGTCAGCCAAACTTAATTTATAAGTCTATTATAGGCCTTTGACCTAGCTCGTTTATTAAACTTTTTAAACAGACCTAGCCTATTTAAGCGTTGGCATAGCTCGGCTCGTCTCGTGTCCACCCCTAGTCGCTGCAGATGGCAGCGTCGGAGGGACGCGTTGAGGGCGCGTTGAGGGCATCGCCTGAGGAAGAGCGCGTCGAAGGGGAGGGACACGACCCACATTGGTGCAGGGTGTTGTCGCGTCGTTGTGGATGGCGGCGCCGGAGGGGCGCGTCGAGTGCACCGGAGGAAGGGCGTGTTGTTGGAGAAGGATACACGCCCGCGTCGATGCAGGATGTCGTTGCGGCGGATGGCGGCGTCAGAGGTGGGGCGCGTCGAGTGTGCCGGAGGAGGTGTCGTTGGAGAAGGACACGACCCGCTCGTGTCGAGGAGTCCACCAACGGACGACGAATCTGCAGAGTTGAGTAAGAAAGAGGAGAGAAGAAAGAATATTATGACTCTCATACAATGTTAAGAGACTAACAATGAATAAAATGTTTTTGTATATTCATTTTTGTGTGTTGTACATCTATATATAGTACATGAATGAATCAAAAGAATAATCAACAATATTTATCTAATCTAATCATATAATATTATCCAATCTACGCTAATCTAGATAATCATAAATCTATATAATATCAAATATAGATAACATCAAATTTGGATTATATCAATAACTTTACAAATGATAAGATTAGATTCACTAACTCTTATAATTTCAATATTCTGAATTGGAGTGTTAAATATGTATCCAAAAAATTCAATGGGTATTGAGTTTATTGGGCTAGGATCGGACTTATGTGAAGTGAACGAGTTCATCATATGAATTATCAAATTCGATAAAATAATGGATTAAACACAATCTTTAAGACCCTATAATATATTGTACCTGGATTAAAAAAACTTATAATTCAAAAATGTAAAAAAATTAATTTAATCCAACCATAAATATTGTGAGGCACTTGATTTGATGTTTAGATTGTATGGTTAAATAATAGGAATCAATTCTTCCCCAATCTAACGGAGCCTAAATAATTTTACTTATGCTTGATAGTCTGATACTCATCCATTAATTAATGGATCAGCATATAACCCATTTGTTAGTGTATTAACAATGTAAAATATTTAAATATAAATAACTATTATTTATATCGTAAATACCAATAAGATAAAATAGTTAGTTAACAAAATAAAATCAGTAATACTAAAATATAAATATTTTGGAACAAGCCACATTGGGAAATCCAAAATAAATATATAAGTATTATTGTTAATGTTATGAGAAAAAAATGAAAAAAAGGAAAATATCTAAATAAAGTAAAAATATATTAAAATTTGTATAACAAAGTGATACATGAAAGATTTTAGCATAAAACTAGATTAGACTGTCTTTTTATCTTTATTAAATTGAATGCAAGTAAATTGTTTATTAAAAACTAAGCATGAAAAGCAAATTTAAAAAAAAAGTAAATGAGAACTAATTTCATATTGTTCTTAATGCAACATCGAACTAATTGAATAGAGGTCATCACATATGAAAAAAAAAGTGTACTCGTTAGTCTTAAACAAATGCATATAAAATACAAAATCAAATTAAACTAAATCTGCCTAATTAAAAAGAGTCATTAAGGGGTTAATCAAAGGGCTCATTTGATAGAAAGAGATATTAATTAAAGATAATAAATAATTAATCAATTAAAATTCTAGTTAAATGGACACTTTTAAAAATATCATTATATCCCTGCAAATTGGCCTCATTAAATCCCATACTTTAATTATTATAATTCAATGGTATTTTTCTTTTAAATACTGGTACGTTAAAATTTGACTGGACGGTTCACTCCAGTTTTTAATCGACTTTGACTCTCCAAAACATTTGAAGTCTAAGTCAATTTAGTTTTTCTTGAGTTGCAATAAAACCAGTTCAATTAATCTAGAGATGGGGGGTTTGAATATCAAAATGGGAAGATCTAATTACAAAATTATTAATGTTAAAAACAATGTAAAATTAATTAAATGCAAGGTCATCACAAAATTGTAAAATAAAAAAATACACTTTGTTAATTATATAAATGCATGTATGTAAAATCAAATTCAACTAAATATGAGGCTAATCAAAAGAGTCAGTGTTGAGCTGATTAAAGAGTTCATTTAATGAAATGAGAGATCAATTAAAAGCTAATTAAGTCACTCATTAGGTTAAATGTGAGGATTATCAATGTCTCATTAAATTTTTGCAAGTTAATGTAATTGAATATAATGTTTTAATTAGCCGAATTAATTATTTTATTTTTAAAATATTTGAACCGATTGATTTCCTAAAAATTGGTTGGTTAAGAATTGTCCAACGTTTCGAGTCATGGTCAGACTTATCTGATAGTTTAATGCTCTATTTAACATATACTAATTATTTAAATAGTTAATAACAAATAATGATTAATAATTAATGAGTAACGATTTATCGAGTTAATTATTGAATTCTAATAGAAGTGTTCAACGTAAAATGATTTAGAAAGAATATAAATAATTATTTAAATAGTTTCATTTTTTATATATCATAAATTAAATAATTTATTTTTTATTTTAACTATTTTAATATTAATAAATAATAATATACTAAATAGTTAATCAAATAACCAATAACCTAAGAACATCACATAAAGAATAAGTTTGTGAATAATACAATATTTTGAATATGTTTGAAAAAAGTTTCAATACAGTAATAGTTATTATAGGTATCATTTTTTAAAATTATTTATCATTATTATTATTATACTTATTAAATAATTTAAGCAATTGTCATGCCCCTAGTTCAAACTTTGGTTGATCCATAAGTCGCGACTTATTGCGGTGACGGAAACATGTCATAATTCATTTGATATCTCACATGGATAGTATCATAAATATAACCATAATAAACAATATATATTGATCTCAAAGCAAATTCCTACTAATCAATATTTACACATTATAAAATATTTTTTCTTAACTTTTAACATCCTTCTACAAAAGTTATACATCATGAGGAGAGACATGCATCCTAACAAAATGATCAAAAGGAGAGACCTAAGCCTCATCTATAGCTTGATCAAAAGTATTGCAATTTCTAAAGAGGATCACGTACACGGCTAGAACTCTGGTCTACTGATATGAAAGATATTGGAAACAACATTATGAGCAAACCACAACTTAGTAAGTTGAAAACTCATAACTCATGTGTTTTTTTTATTCAATTTGGATAAAAATAATATTAAGAATATCATGAAATGTTAAGTAACATAAGTATCAGTACTTTATCATATGCATAATCAATCTCACAATATTACAGTAACATAATCGCATTGCACTTGACACATGAAGGCACATGAATATCATGGATGCATGTGCATGTCATATCACCAACTGGTCAGAGGTATCATCCCTTCTGGGATATCATGTCAACCCTGTCGGAGTAGTGGTTGATGGATCCTAGAGGTGACCCCTACGAATTCAGATGGTGACTCCCACTAATTACAATGTAGCACTTTGGTTCGTATGACACTTAAGTCCAAACAACCTTGAGTCATCCTTTCGAAAATTTATCATATAATCATTATAAGTATTTCAACCTATAAGGATAAGCATATCAACCCGATAGGAGTAATGCAAATGCATGTCTATGTAATATGCAAAATGCATCACCATATCATATTAATCATATAATATAGTTGTAATAAAGCAATAAAATTATTTGTTGAGTTCATATAATCCATATCAGTAAACATGACATGTGTTTAAAAATCTCATTACTTTAACACTATGCATTTATAGCATAACATGTATTTCAATATAAAAAATAATAGATTGAATGACACCCAACGTAAAACACATAACTAATGGTTCAATCGCCATATTTCTTTAAAACAAACACTGTTAATTTTATTTCATATAAATTCCATAATTATTCTATTTATGAATTTGATTCAAAAGATATGAGATTTAGCAGTAAATCATTTCATTTCTGTTAACAGACAAACTAAGTGTTGCATTAGAAGAATTATAATTCTCAGCATACATAATCTTTTTATGAGATTCTAGGTGTCCTAGAAAGTAGATATAGATAAACTCTTATGACTGAGATTAACATATTTTTAAGTTGAATTATCATTTTAGCGTATGCATAGTATGAATCAGACTGAGTGACCCTTAAGTTTGGATACATATCATCTAGTATACAACTTTAATTGAGGAAATTCCGAAAGACTGTGGAAAGTAGACTCCAAAGGAAACTTACATATTTTTTTCACCATTCCGAAGGATCCGAAGGTGGTTTAACAGTAACCTAATTTATCAACTTCTGCTTTTATTCTTAGTTTGGGCTTGTGCAGTTGTGCTACATCATGAGGATAACAAAATCATGATGACAACATAAAGAAGGGTAAAGTGATTCATCGCAGATAAGGGAAAAACTTATGTTAACCAAATTTATAAAGATAATTCATAAGAGAGGAGCTAACAACTTACCTAGGTGAGAATTTTCTTCAAGATTAGAGTAATTCATATGTTTCTTGCACTTGGTTGTTCATCTTTCCTCTAGATTTTGGCCCAAGGTTGGAAGGATAAGAATTAGATATGAAGATGTCAAGCATTATCCATGTATCTCTCTCTCTATATATATAGACATGTACATACCGACTTTAAGGTCGGTTGAAATATGTAGGTGGAAATTTGCCCTTCAACATGTTCTTATTTACATATAATGCCATTTAAGTAAATGATTTTAATATTTTTATATTTGTATTTATTCATTTACTTAAGACATTACATGTAAATAAGAAACTACTCTCCATCTGGATTCAAATAAAATATTTACAAAAATAAATTTCAAATGAATCAAAATCTAAATTTTGGTCCGAAGAACAAAATCGACAGATTTTCAGATTTTTTTATTTTCTCACCTTCGTATTTTATTTATTCATTTACCTAAGACATTACATGCAAATAAGAAACTACCCCCCATTTAGATTAAAAAAATATTTACAAAAATAAATTTCAAATGAATCAAAATCTAAATTTTGGTCTGAAAAATAAAATCGACATATTTTCAGATTTTTCATTTTCTCACCTTCATTTAGCCTAACCAAATATTCTCCTAAAAATTATTAAAAATCACATTTAATATACTTTAACATGTAGGTACAATTATCGAGATTTTTTTTTCAATTTTAATATTTTTAAAAATCACATTTCCATGCCTTAAATAAAATTTCGCCATCTTCACTGCTCCAACTATTAAGGTTTAAGCTTTTACTTAATACTATTATCATAAAATCATATTAATCATATAATATAATATGAACATATGAAATCTTATATGTATTAAGTCATGAATATTACAATAACACACCGTATAAATACTATTTTAAAGATATATCAAACAATGGCTAACTATAGAATGAGAAGATATCATGATAGAACCATGAATTATTAAAATTTACGTTTGTACATTATTAGTATGAACTATATTAGTCAATATCTTTATTTTAAATTTTATTATGAATGCAAGTAAATTATATATTCAGAAAAAAATAGTAGAAAAATAAACAGTAAAATAATTTAAAATAAATAAATAAGGACTAGTTCCATATTGTCCTTAATGACACAATAAACTTATTGAATGCGAGGTCATCGTATATGGAAAAAATGTACTCATTAATATTAATTAAATGCATACAAAATACAAAATCAACTAAATCTGGTTAATTTAAAGAGTCATAAAGGGGTTTAATTAAATAGATAATCTAATAGAAAGATATATTAATTAAAAATCATTAAATAATTCATCAATTAAAAGACTAATTAATGGGGCAATCACTATAATATCATTATAATATTGCAAGTTATCCTCGTTAATTAGTCTAATACATTTTGTTTAAAATTGAATTGGTGTGCTTAAAATTTGTTGATCTAGACTGTTCAATCTAGTTTTTAATCGAGTTTCACTATCCAAAACATCTAAATTATATGTCGATTTATTTATTTTAGTCACAATTGGACCGGTCGAATTGGGAGTTCAATTGGTCTTGAAGGTTGGATATCAAACCAAGATGACCTAATCATGAAATTGTTAATGTAAATACAACATCAAATAAATTAAATGAAAATGTTAAAAGCTTGTTAATTGTATAAATGCATGCATATCAAATCAAATCCAACTAAATTCTGGGCTAATTAAAAGAGTCATTAATGGGATAATTAAAGAGTATTTAACAATAGGAGATTAATTAAAAGTTAAGTAAATTACTCATTTAGTTAAATGACTAATCAAATGGGAGGTTTATTAAAGTATCATTTCATTTTTGCAAGCTGACATAATTAAATCTAATGTTTTAATTAACCTAGTTATTTTTCTTAAAGTTGAAGCGGCTGACATGCTAAAAATTAGTTGGTAATATTCAATCCGTTTGTGAAAAAAAAGTTGACCAATCAAAGACATCAAATTAATTAAATGAGAGGTCATATATGGAAAAATGTACTCATTAATTTTAAATGAATGCATATAAAATACAAAATCTGGCTAATTAAAAGAGTCATTAAGAGGTTAATCAAAGAACTATTTTAATAGAAAGAGAAATTAATTAAAAGACAATTAAATAATTCATCAATTAGAAGGCTAATCAAAGGGACACTTATTAAAATATCATTATATTCTTTCAAGCTGGCCCTATTAAATCCCATACTTTAGTTAGTCTAATTCAATGAAGTCATTAAGGGTTTAATGAAAGAGCACATTTAATAAAAAGAAATACAGATTAATTTCAAGATATTTAAATAATTCATCAATTAAAAGGATAAATATCATTATATTGCTGCAAGCTGGCCTCACTAAATCCCACACTTTAATTAGTCTAAGTCAATGCTTTTATTTCTCTTAAATTGCATTATTTAATATGTTAAAATTTCTGTCCTTAACCAAGTTTAATTCTGGAAAATATAAAGTTTAGGTTGATATAACTTTTGGTTCGCAATTGAATCGAATTGATCTTATGAGTCACAAATGAAACAATCAAATTAGTCTTATACATCGAAGATTTAAATACCAAAATAAAAAAATAAAAAATACTCTCTAATTAATTAAAAAATATCATATTATCTACCTCCTTAATTATAAAATATTAAATATATAATTGATATTAATTTTCTTTTCATTTTTTTTTAAATTTATTCATCATAGATTTAATATTTTATAATTAAAAAAGTAATTAATATTATGCGCACTTTTTATCATCAACTTTTAGAAACAAAATTGTGAATACAAGTTTGACCTAATTTTTTAAGAATAGCTTTCGGGTAAAGATTTTCTTTAAAATGGTTTTGTGGACCGAAATTCAAAAACCGGGCACTCAAGTAATCTTGTGCTCCAAGTATATGTATATATAAATGCATGATTAAAGTACACACTGTACTGCCCATAAAAGAACCCACCTCACAATCACATAACCGAAATAGAAAAATGTCTCCAAGGTTTTGTAACCGAAATAAAAAAAAAAACAAGAAGTCCACAAAGTTCCATCAAACGTCGGTTGAGGCGGCACGTGCGAACCATGCGCCACTAGAAGACTATTATATATTTATACAAAAAATAAATGTTTCTTTTTTTTCTACTACAACTAAAAGGTCCAGACAAATATGAATTTCGTTATTCAAAATCATTAACACAAAATAAAAGTAAAATAATATTTTTTAAATTAAATTAATAATTCTAAAAATAAAATTATTTCATTATCAACTTTATTAGTCTCATTTTGTTAAATATATTTTAATCACTAAATTTTAAATCTAAGATTTATTATCAAAATTATTCATATAAAATATATAATATCTACAAATAACTGATTTTTAATAAATTAGATTAAATTTAATATTTAAAATAAGATTTGATGAATATGTAATATATTTAAGTAGAATATGTCGTGTAACATATCGTTTGAATAATTGGATTTAAAAAATATTATTAATAGAAATAAGAAAAAAAATGAAACATTAAATATGTTATTTATTTTTATTTATAAATTTTAGATTCAACTATAAAATATATAATATATCCTACTTAGAAAAATATATCTTTATTAAATTATTTAATATATATATATATATTAATAAAATGACGTTAATTTGTTTAATTGTTCATATATTTGTCCAACTTTTTTTTTCTTTTTTTTTTCGGTTGCCACCCGAGTTTTTGAGAAGCGGTACCATCATCCAACCCGCACGACGCTAAAGAGCATATTGTCCACATGTTGGATCAAACTCATTATAATCCTGACTAATTTGATGTCGTCCTGTGTCGCGTACCTAACTATGACAGATGAGGCTCACAACGAAAATATTCTGCGTTCACATGGACTCGAACTCGAGATCTGCTTATAATTGTCCAACTTTTGTAAGCCGATTCCGCAAGAAGTCCGTGTGAGCGCCCGCGCGCCGCTACCGCCACAGCCCCTTTCGAGCCGGAGTTGGTGTGGGCTCCCCATCTCACGTGCCACTCACGTGACCACACTTATTTCTTCTCTCCGTCGTCATCATCTTCTTTCCACTTTCCTCTCTCTCTCTCCCATTTATATATTATTTCGTCTTCCTCACGTCGTCTTCTTCTTGGTCTCCTCCGCCTTTTCCACCACCGAATCAGTCAGGAGAGAAATCAACGCGGGAGAGGATGCGAAGCCCCCATCGATCGGAGATCGCAGAGGAGATGAAGACGCCGGTTCGCTCTCAGGTAGCGCCTCTTGCCGTTGTTGATGCTTCCCCCGATCGGGAGATCTGAGATCGCAATTGTTTGCTTCGCTTCGCTTTGCTTTGTTTCTTGAGCAATCAGTCGGATCGATCCCCCTTTCATGGGGGTTTTTGTTTGATTCATTTGAGTTGACTATATCATGTGGAATTTCTACTTTGTTCGATATCAATTGATTGAATTTTTTATTTGGATTGGATTGTGTTGGAATTCGGTTGTGTACGTGCAATTGACTTGGGTATTATGAAAAGCCCCAATTGGTGCAGTTGGAATTGGCTCGGGATGAGTTCTCTCGGTGAAAGGCCTGATTTTTTTTTTTAATTAGGGGATTGTGCAAGTGTAATCTCAATATGTGGAATCCGATTGTCTTCTATTGGTCGTTATGATATGAAACTCCCGTTACCATTTCTTTTTCTTCTTTTGGGATATGGATTCATTGCTTATTTTTTTTAGAGATCCATAAATTAGTTTGCTGCAGCGATCTTTGGGGTCAACGTGCACTGGTTGAGATAAAGCACCCAGCTTTTTGGTTGGCTGTGGATTGACCCATTATAATATCATCATAAATAGATTGGAGCGGTTTAGAAATACTTTTTACTCTCAGGATTAATTGTTTTCCTCTCAGAATATGTTTACGTGTTCCACTTTAAAGTGATTGTTAATGAGATAACAAGTGAGATGGTTTGATTGCTAGCCACACTAGCGCACCATAATAGTGTGTTTGGGAAATGCAAAAGTAGTTACAATTGGTGATGAGTAGCCCGTGATTTTCTTTTATTTCCATTTGTATTGACAGGTTGGTTGAGCTAATTCACAATTTATTGTTAAGTATAACTCGGTAGTTTCTGTATGGTCAAGATGTTTTATCTATAGGTAGTTGTACTTGGTTGCCAGTAGGTTGTCGATCTTCTTTCTCTTCATTTTGTAGTTATGGGAGGGGGTTAAGTGGATTCATAGTTTGTGGTAACTCTGTGCTTCTTATAAGGTCGATGCTCCAGTACTTAATATTGAATGTGCTCTTTGCATTATCTGATATTTGGATGTCCACTGTTCAAGTAATAAAAATGCTCATAAAGGGTTGCCAGTAGACTGACAATTTTCTTTCTTCTATTAGAGTTCATAGTATGTCGTAAGTGCAATTTTGCAGCTTTCACAAGGCCAATCTACTGTAATTTAATATCTAATTATTAGGAACTTCCATCAACATTGTGCAAGTCAAGTTAATGAAGAAAATTCCCTAAAAAAAGAAAGGTTGACAAAAATGAGCTATGTGGGCCTCTCCAATTGAGAGGTTAAAGAATGACTATATATATAAATATCTGTGTGTGTGTAATAATATTTGTATATGTAATTACTGTATATTGAGTAGTTGAAAATTTATATCTTACCCATTTAACATCTGGTGAGCCTAGAGGTCAAAACCAGTGTCAGTTGTGGTAGTCAATGGAGTGGTAAATAAACTCTTATAACACAATTTTTTATCCTTTCATATCAAATGCGAATAGAAAATTGTCATATTTTGTAGTGTTTGGTTTGCAAATCATAAGACTGCTAGGAACACGAGGATTCCCAGGTCTAATCATAAGACTGAGTTGTAAAAGGCACTGCCATAACACAAAATTTTTCTCCTATTGCATCATTGCAAACAGAAAATTGCCATGATTTCATAACGTTTAGTTTGCAGATTATAAGATTCTTAGGAACATGAGTGACATGACACCATGAATTCTAGAGCAACTCCAGAAATTCCAGACAATGAGAAGTCCATATCACAACCTGTAGGATCCATTGCTAATTCCCCTACTGACCGAGTAGGAGGAAATATATTTCTTTAGTTAGACACCAAGTGTTTGATTGATTGTTTTCCTTTCTCTGTTTTGCTACCTAAATCTGTTTTTCTTTCCTTATTAGAGTTAGTTGTAATCCCTCAATAGAAGGACCAGTCAAGGAAGAAAGAAGCATTGCAATTTATTACCATCAAACTTCTCTTTTGTAACTCTTGGATATGGACTCGCTAACTTCGTCTAAATCCCTCTTCTTGTACTTTTCATTGAACTAAGGTTATCCTCGTACCTTTGTTTTCTTTCGTATTTGTTTGATCTTGGTTCTACGCCAATGTGTATCAAAACATCGAGAACTATGGAAGGCACGCCACTCGTGTTGAATTCAATGAGATGGAGTCTTCAACAGCTCAACAACACCGTTGACAAGAACCTGCAGCGCCTCAATGTATCTCTTAAGCTATCCCTGCATGATCGTGACAGGTGAAGACCCCCTTGTTGGGTCCAAGCCTTTCGGCGCCCTTATGAGACTGTGAAGGGTGAAGACCCGATCCTCTCGTCAGGTCCAAGCCTTTCCACAACCTATTGATGGTTATGATGATGTTGAGGAACCACCATTCCAGCACTGTGCGACGGTGCGACAGATGTCTCGTCTCTTATCACGATAACAAAGTCCTTTCCTATTTTAAGCAGCAATTATGACTCTGGTTTGATACTGTTTTAAAATTCAGTACAACATGCTACTCCCAAACATGGACAAATGGAGGTTGTTAATCGTACATTTGGAAATTCAATTTGTGCTATCTTCGGTGGTTGACTGTATCAATGGAATCTGGCATCACCCCAAGCTGAGTTCGCTTACAACTCTATGGTCAATCACTCCAGTGACGTGCCCCTTTGAGATTGTGTATGGGAGACTTCCCCGACAAATCGGAAATCTTGCCTCCACACTTCTTTCCAACCTACTAGTTAATATCGCAGAACTTCTTCTCATCTCAATGCATGAAATCTACTCACACGTCAGCATCTCGAGGCTTCCTATGCCAAGTATAAGGCTGCTGCTGCTCGCCATTGTCTGCAATCTTTTTAAGGAGAACTTGTCCTAGTTTACCTACTCAAAGAAAGATTTCCAGCTGGCTCCTATGATAAACTTCATAACAAGTACACCAATCCTTGCAAAGTTCTACAAAAAGTTAGTGACAATGCCTACGTATGTTGTTGATCTACCTTCTGATTTTATCATTTCTCCTACTTCTAATGTCTCTGGCCTCTTCAAATATTACCTGCCAGAAGACAGTCCAGTAAGCTCGAGGTCAAGCTTTCTCCAAGCAGGACTGATGTAGCAGAAAACACCATGAATTCTGGAGCAATTTCAGGAATTCCAGATAATGAGGAGTCACATATCACAACTGCAGGATCCATTGCTGATTAGGCGGAATATGCTTTTTTAATTAGACAATCATGTGGTTGGTTGTTTTCCTTCTCTCTTTTGCTACCTAATTTTGTGTAGCATTCCTCATTAGAGTTAGTTGCATCCCTCAGTAAAAGGACCAGTCAATGAAGAAAGAAGCATTACAACTTAATTGTCACAAATCTTCTATTTTATAACTCTTAAGCATGCATGGATTCACTAACTTAGTCCAGAGCCTTGTTCTGATACTTTTCCTTGGATAATACTTCCGGTTAGCCTCGTATTTTTTGTCTTCTTTAATGTCGTTTGCTCCTGCTGCTGCGCCAATGAGGATGCCAAGGAATGTGACTCCCAAGATTCTAACATTACCACGTCTGGGGCATGCTGATAGTGTAACCCGCTGAGGCTTTTATTAAGTCAATAGTTTAACCTTTGAACATAGGAAATTTATTTTCATAGATATTTTCCTCCGGGAAGGAGATTTCTAGACAAACTTAATAGTTCGAGGAAATAACCAATACATGACAGAATAGTTGTACCGTAAAACTCAAAGTGCAATACAAATATAGAGTTTGAACCAAGAGCCAAACAAAGTATAAGAAATCCTGAGCATAAGCCACTAAATTTAACTGCATGAAAAATTAAAAAACATCCAAGCAAATATCGGTCTAATTATGGTATGGGACTTATGCATAAACACCTTTACTTGTTTGTTGCTCCACAAACTTTAAGAATTGAAACCTAAAATGGAAATTGTATGGTCTAGATGATGTCATTTCCCACTCTCAGATGAACACCAAACAATCTCTTGTTTAGAAGTCTCCACCTCATTTCGTGTCTTCCTCTCCTTTCCACCAACAGCTCCATTTCAATTTTGAAATCTAGCAGGAAAAAACATACGAATGACGTGAAATTATTAGGATTTTCACAAAGTAGAATGTTTTTGCTAAAAAAGTTTTTTCGACAAAAAAAACAGATCTTCAGACCACTGAAAAGATTTCAATGTCTCAAAAAGATTGGAAGCTGTTGTAGAAATATGACCTTTAGGAAAAAAGAGTTTAAAGAGCAAGACCCCTCTTAGATGGCTCACTCAAAAGAATAAGATAATGTGACAGAGGTTAAAGCCAAGGTCCCGGTCTCATTGAAACATCTGGTGGTGATGATGTTGGCCTTGTGCTTTCATCACCTGTAGTTGGTGTGGCATCAAGATGCAAAATAGTGGCAGGGGATTTATTTTCGTTCATGACAGGTAGGCCGTGGTAACATTCCAAATAGATAATGGAATATTCTGTTGGGAATGAGATTTGTTGTTTTGCTGGAATCTCATTGCCATGTGAATGTAACATTTCAAATAGATATAATTTAATGTAACCAACAAGTGGCGTAATAAAATGTTACCATAAGAAATCCTAGAAATCCTTAAAATGTTACCAAATGTCCTCTAGGTGGGCTTATCTATTTTTTCCCTTGCATTTTCTCACTAAACTCTCTTACTCAGGTTGGAACATGATAATAATGCCTTCTGGGAACATTTGATCAAATTTTACCCTTAGTAATTCTGGTAGTGGTTGATTCCTTATAAGCCTAGCCTACAACTTGAGATTCACATGTGATATCAGAAATGGACTGGGTCATGTTCTAATCCTCTTGTGGATGAATTAAAAAACTTGGTTTTCCCTTTATGGCAAAAATATTGATTTGGATTTCTGTGGAACACTAAGATATTATTAGTTTGTAGTTGGTGAGCATCATTAATTTATGTTCCTTTTTTGCTTTTGTTGGTATTACCTAGAGCTTATCAATCTATATTTTCTTTATCAATCTCTAGAAGCCACATGAATGCCAGGGTTGTTATTTCTTTCTTTAAAGCAAGTTCTATATTTGCTGCATATCCTTTAACATAAAAGAAAATGTAACTCTTATATTCCAGCAAAACAACAGGTAGGCCGTGACACATTAATGGCCTAAGAAAATATCATCCTCAAACTTTAGATTGCCTTGATCTTTTCTGCATTATGATAAAAAAACCTTTTCCGACTGTCGCAAGGGAAGACTTGTTTGCTCTCCAGATTCTTCAGATATATGTATATAGGGAGAAGGTCAAATTCTTTATATGATTACATTCTTCTTCCTTCAGTTTTGAAATCTATACTGAATTGGTACATATTATCAAAATTTCATAGAATAATAGGTCACATGTTATATGTTTTCACTGCTATGATGGGGTCTGCTGTGCTGATAATATGTAAGTTGTGGGTGGGTGTACCTCGCAGACTAGATTTATTTCACTTATTTGAGAAGTAATAGAATACAGTTGGTAATGTATTGTTCTCCAGAAGGCCAAAATGAATACATACTGATAGAAGCCTTTTCAGTTGCTCTTAGTACAGTGAGGAAATCTCTTGAACATTGTAATCTGTTGTTTATCTTGTCCCAACAGTTGACTTGATCTTTCTCTCTCCTCTTTGCTCACAGCACACCATCTCCCTTCCATTTATCCCTATCATGGTGATGGTGCTGGGCAGATGTTGTAAGCCTTCTTTGCTCCTTTTTCCTTCCATTCCTCCTTTTGGCACCTACATATTCTTTTCTTCTGCCATTTTTTGTTCTTCCTAGTTTATTAAATCTTTCTTATGAACATACACTGTGTCCTTAAAATCAATTTTCCTTTCCTTAAGATTATTGCCTAGAAAATCCCCCAATTCCCTTTGTCCACTTAGTAGTTGTAGTTAGTTAAGAAATGACCCTTGTGTGTGATTGTTGTTAAGTCGTTGCAGTCCTCACCAAAAGAAGTTGAACTCCTACATGATTGTCATAAGCTGAAATAATACAGTTTTCAGGCCGATGAGATGTTAATTTCCTTATTTGCATCTAAGATATGATTATAATAATATGTTAAGATTTAGAATATGATCTTGCAGTTAATTTGTATATTCTTTTGGGTAGTTGGTTGAATTGATATTTTCTGATACTCTGGGTTTGATCATATGATGCCATGTTTTTGGCATCTGCATAGACAATAAAGAAAGCTCAAACATTACCCTATTGTATCTTTAATTTGCTTGTTGTGTTGATATCACTTTAGTAACTTTTATTGTGGGCGTTTAGTTTATATAAATCTGTTACTCGTCTATGCGTTATGAGAATCTGTTGGATATTGTATCTGTCAGTTCATTGGCTTCCCAGCATGCATTCTGCTGAACTGTGCCCCGGTGAACACCACGTTTGAGTGTTAACAGGCTTTGTGGAGGCAATTCGGTTGAAAAAAATTAGCCAGCAGCTCGTTTTCACTTTTTTCTCGGGTAAAAATGGAAGAGATGAACGCAAAGGTATTGGATAATGGCATGAACGTAGTTCGCCATCTGAAACGGAAAAGAGATGCAGCTGGTCATCATTCTGATGCTTGCTATGGCATTGCAGCATCACATGATGCAAATCATTTGCATCTGCTGGGTCAAAATGTGATTGGTTGTAACACAATGTCCTGCTGTTCTCGTGGGAACAATATTCTCAAGAAGTACCATAACTTCATTAGAAGTGGATCTCCAAACCGTATCTTGCGTTATGAGACGGCTGGTTGGAAAGATTTTCCTGAGAGTATTGTTGTTTTGATCCGGAAAGATTTCCAGTTAAGGAAGGTAATTACTGAAGTTACTATGCATAATAAACAATTCGTAATGGACTTTATGCATATGACTTGCGTAGACATAGAAACAGGATTGCAGAAGCCATTGGCTTGGATAGATGAACAAGGAAAATCCTTCTTTCCAGAATCATCCCATCAAAATCATCTTGCATTTGAATGTTGTCATCCTGAAAAAGGGAAAGAAGCTCACATGTTTTGCCAGCCAACTGCGGGGAGGGAACGTGACTTGCAGTTTGAGATAACTGTGAGTGCAGCAGAAAGCTCAAGCTCAGAGCCTGATGTTGAGGTCATGTCTAGTGTCAAGCGGGTCAAGAGTGATCAAAATTCAACCGGTCACAATGCGATCTTTGCTGAAGCTCAGGAGACTGTGGGTGAAAATGATCCATGTTCTGTTTTTCCTTCCGGAAATGGGCATGATCTTCTGTTCAGAAGTGATAATTACCATTTCTTGCAAGAACTGTTACTTCAGGGGTTGGGAGTCATTGGTGCAAAGGACATTGTTAGGATACTGAGAACTCCAAGATTTGATCAACTTGGCTTGGCTCGATTTGACCTTTTCACAGAACAGGTTGAGATCACCAAAAGACGCCGTGGCAATGCTAATGTACGCTATGCTTGGATGCCCAGCACCAAAGCTGCTTTTGAAGAAATGATGTCAAAAGGAGTTCTATGCAAACCTGTTCAAAGAAACGTGTATGGCAATGGTATTCACCTCGCACCAGCAAAACGCTCTGATATCTGGTGAGTTTTTTTTTATTTCGATTAGAGTTCACTCATTCTTTTCGGGTAAATTTCAGCAGTGGTCATTCAAGTATATCCATTTTCCCAACTCTGTCACCCAATTTCACTTTGTAACGGGTCCAACTTCTATTTTCTTGCATCGACAGTCGCGTTAATCGGGGATACCCGATGTACCGGTTAAAATCCTGATGTGACATGGCTACCATGTCAACAATTTCTCTCTCCACGTCAGCTTATAATTAATAGAATATTCATAATGTTGGATAAAAGTTAAATATAAAACCTGCGGAGTAGTGGGGGGGGGAGGGGAGGTGGCGTCCCCCTCCCCCTTTCCGGGCGGAGGGGAGGCGCAATCCTCCTCACTACCAGATCAAAGGTAGAGAGAGAGGGGATGGCACCTCCCTCTCTCTCCCCCCGATTCGGTAGTGACTACTGCCAGCAAGTGGGCGACAACCCTAACACCTATTTTTCCTATACTATTTTTTAAAAATTTTATGAATATTTATTTAATTATTATAAGCTGACATGGAGGAGAGATAAAAAAGTTGACGCGGTAGCCACATCAACATTTTAACCGGTAGATGGCACCGATTAAAATGATCGTTGATGCATGAAAATAAAAGTTGAATGATTGTCCCTTTACAATGTGCAATTTGGTGACTGAATAGGGAAAGGAGATATACTTGTATCACTGTTTCTGAAATTTAGCCCTTTTTATCTTTGTCTTGGTTGTGAGTTCTTAGTATTGGTCATTGATGTGTTATCTACAGCGCTAGTTATTCTGACATCGAGGAAAATGATCTTGTCCATATGATGCTGTGCCGTGTGATAATGGGGAATGTCGAAGTCATTCCAGCTGGATCTGAACAGTGTCGGCCAAGCAGCGGGAGTTTTGACAATGGGGTAGATGATATTAAAAAACCAACAAATTATATCATATGGGATATGAACTTATGTACCCATATATATGCAGAGTATGTTGTGACAATTAAATTGTCCTCAAAAGCAAGAGGTAATTTTCATACCACAATTAGTCTTGCGCTGCAGAATATTCATAGACTACTTGATTATGGAAGATCTGAACTTTCACTTTTATGTTAATGCAGAATTGTTGGCTAGTAAAGACTATATTTGTGATGCATCTGTGTTGACCGATTGTAGATCACTCCAGAGACTATCTCAGGTTTGTTTGTTTATGGAGTAAAAGTTTTTGTATTTTTTGAAGTTGTAACGATGAGCTTGTGCCTTGGTGCATTAGCTAAAGTTCAAATTAGTGAAGTTGCTTCTCTGCTGTTTGAGGGGTTATGGGCTTGAGGCGCATTAGGAGTTCTCTCCCCTTACAAAGGGATGGTCACATACAAATGTATCTTTTGATATGATACTAATTTGTACTGCTTAAGAAAATAATGTGTTGGCTAAGGAAATAGTGGGTAGTTACAACTCAAATGTTAAAGTATTAGTTTTGTTGTAGTTGTAGTAACTAACTCTTCATGTCGTCGATACTTAACTACCTTTTCGATTAGGGCAGCCTTTGAAAAGTGTTTTTATCAACATTGTATGGAGTTTGGTCCACCCCACATGGACTGTTTATCTTGGAGATTTGTCCTCTTGAACTGACAAATTTTTGACTGACATCTATCGAATTTTCATTTTCACAATCTTCTTTTCACTATATTTTCCGCTTCTATCTTCTTCCCTTCATTAACCACTGAATCGAAGTTTATTTAGTGCGGTAGAGTTTGCCATTAGGTTAAAGTGATAATGATCTTGAAATTTCACTTTCAGCTTCATATAAAATTTTAATGGCATATTTTGGGGTATAAAAGCATCTCTTAATTTCCTTCTTAGGTACTTGCTTAGTCTAAAATTGATAGCTAAAAAGAATCTCAACTTGAGAAGTCTTCTGCATACTATTAAATTTCGTCTCAGTTCTATTGTTCATGAACTCTTGCTTTTTTTTTTCTTTTGATGAGAGAACTCCTAACCTTTGTTCAGTGTGACCATTTTGTCAACATTTAACGATAGTTGTTTCCAAAATTGTGTTCAGTGATTGATTGCCTTCAAAATTGTGCTCGTAGGGTAAGATATCTGGAGCTCGACCGATGCTGGGACATGACCTCCACAATTTATTGTCTGGTGGAGCTCCAAAAACTCCAACTTCACCATGGATGCCCTTCTCAATGTTGTTTGCTGCAATTTCAACAAGAGTCTCGACAAAAGATATGGATTTGATTCATTCTCATTATGAAGACTTTAAGGTCATATATTCAAAGGCAACACATTCTTCAATAAAAAAAGGCAATTGCCAGCAAATTATATCATTATTCTGGCTTAATAACACATTATTTCCTTTTTTTGACAGGGGAAGAAAATAACCAGAATCGACTTGGTTAAACATCTGAGAGATATAGTTGGTGACAGACTGTTGGTGACTACAATAATGAGGTTACAAAATAAGGTTAGTTTTACATCATCCTCGAGCATTACATTCACATTTAGAAAATCATGACTTCTATGTCAATTTTGACATTTTGAAGAAAGTCAAATTGGCCTATATATATGATCAGAAGTCTATAGTTTTAAAATATTTTTTTTTCTTATCGTCTTTCTGCAGTTTCCCACCTATGAAAAGAAAATCTTGTTGTAGTTTTATTATTTATCAAAATTGTTTTTTTTTTGCTACTAGTGTACGAAGGTTGAGTTCTTTTCCCAACTTGATTGTATAAGGATACATAGTAGTCTTATTAGTGTATACGCCTATATGGTCTAACTTAAATTGTAATTAGGCCTAACTGGAAACAGTTGAAATTTTCCTAAAAAACAGTTTAAATAAGCTGTGACATAATATTAATGTTTCTGTCTGAATCGGGTGCTACTGAATAGTATAATATCCACTCTTAGCAGCAAATCTTGTTTATCTACTATCTAAAACTATGCCCAACCAAGCAACAGAGCTAAGTAGATCCTCTTGTTCAAGAAAAGGGGTAATAAAGAAAGAAGTGATTTCTGAATCCTTGAAAGGCATGGACTCCAAATCATCTTTCTGGTTTTCTGTTGTACAATTTTTTTTATATATCATGTTTCCGGCAAGAGATTTACTGAAGGCTTTTAACATGAATTCAGCTATGCAGATATCTCATAATCTTCAAAATATATGTGTTTTGAATTTCAAACTACCTTTCAATATGAAACAAATTCAGCTTTCGTTGCGTCTGCATCAACTAGTATCATCACCAGATTTAACCGTCACGAAATTTTATTTTTTTATTTTAATTTATTTCACATATTATTTTCTGTTAAATAGCATGACTTCTGCTTTGTGGTACCACTGTTTTCTTTTCTATCGTGATAGTTGCTTAAGCCTTGGTACGATGTTCTTTATCTTCTGTCTCATATTTTAGCCACCTCAAAATACTTACAAGCTGTTGATGTGTTGCAGTTACCAGCATTGGTTCCGCGTGAAATGCCAAATTAAGTGTTAGCAGAGACCAGTTCCGCTAAGCTGAATGCATTATGTTTGGATGTCATATGGTCATAATTTAGTCAGTCTGCCTTGAAGAGGTACTACTGACCTCGACAGTATATTTAATAATAGTATCCAAAATTTGGTGATGTTGGAACCTTGTAAAAAAACTTGTGTTGAAACTGCGATCAACTTATACATCTCATCCCTTTTTTCTTCACTTGTGTTGTGGATATACCTTGCCTGCATGATTTTTCTTTCTTTTTTGCGTTTTCCGTGCTATAGTTGTGAAATTCATTGATGTATTTGATTGAGTTCTGGAAGTTGGTTCGGTCTCAGACAATCTTCAGACCTATGCCCAATATTAATCCCTGGTTCTGGTATTGGTAAACATGGAAAAAGGGGACCTTTATAAGATGGCATTCATGAATGTTTTCATTTTTGCAATTTCCGTATATTTATCTCTCTTATAGTTGAGAGTTGGTGTTTGTTATGGATGGTTTTAGGATATTGTCAAAGGAATTTTTTAATTATAAAACGAGGAAGAAAGTAAATATTTTGCTTTACATGATGTCGCACAAAATGTATTTCACAAATTCAGTAATATTTTCCCCTTTTCCTGAGAATCATGAATTGAAATCAGGGTGCCGAAGAGTGAGGTTAATTCAGTGAATGTCATAAAAGAATTGAATTAACCTAAGTAATGCACATATCAGTCTTTTTATGACATAAATTTATGATTCTTATTTTTAAAATAACATGGTCCTTTTATCATTGAATAATAAGTTCATGGATATAACTAAAATAATTATGTGCTCAAATGCTTGTTTTCACTTTAATCTTAACCCATAATTTTTAGACCCAATAAAAAAGTGTGATTTACAGGCACCTTCTTTAAATTGGTAATACATTTTCTTAAACTATATTAATGTCAATCAAGATATTCAACGGTTGAGGTTTGATTGAGCATAGATAGTTAATTTTTTTATTTAAAATTAAAATTAACTATTTTATCAATATATCTAATTTAAATCATTGGATGCTTGATTAATGCGTATAAATTAAAAAAATTATTTACAATTATATACACAACTTAATAGATGCATAAACTATTTTTTTATTCCATTCGTCATTCAAATATTCATCGGCTCAAATCAAATTTGACATAAGTAGTTAAATTTTAAATATATATTAGTTTTGTATGAAAAGTTAATTGTTCCTATCAGATGTTGGATTATCACAAGTAAATAAAAAATAATTAACATATTTATAAAAGAAAAAATGAAGATGTTACCTACTTAATTAGGTAACACCGTACTATTTATGTTAACAACTGTATGATGTTAAATATTCAGTGGATATAATTTTTTTTCTTAAATAATTTGTTATAAATTGTTAGATCTATCATATATTTAATATCTTATGTTTGATAAGATAGATAATACGGTATTACCTATTTAAGTAGGTAGCACCTCCATTGAACTCATTTATTAAATTTATATAAATTTATATAAGATAGTGTTTACAAATTTAATCCTTTTTAGATGATCAGACTCAAATTAAGCTGTCTTTGTTTTGGATGGACCTGGAAGAAAAAAAGTCTCCGCGCTCTCCGTGACTCTCTCTCTCTCTCTCTCTCTCTCTCTCTCTCTCTCTCTCNTAGATGATCAGACTCAAATTAAGCTGTCTTTGTTTTGGATGGACCTGGAAGAAAAAAAGTCTCCGCGCTCTCCGTGTCTCTCTCTCTCTCTCTCTCTCTCTCTCTCTCTCTCTCTCTCCAATTAATTTGTTTGTTTTGTTTGTTGGTAGCTGCAAAAGATCACAAAAATCAAACCATCTCTCCCTCTCCTCTCTCTCTCTTTCCGCCCGGAACGCGAACAAATTCTCGGCATTACAAAGGACAAGAAGCTTCCAGAACTCCATCTCTCCTCGCCTTCCTCTTCTCCACCCGTCTCAACTCTCAAGTCGCGTTGCAGTTCCATTCTTGTTCTTCCATCTACACACGACGACATGGGTTTTGGCCTTCGCTTCCTCTCCTCCTCCTCCTCCCCTTCGCTGCCGCTGCTGCTGCTTGTTCTTGCGCTCTCGTCTCGCGGATCCATCGCCGGCGGATCTGGTGACGCCGACGTCTTCGATCCCACTCGCGTCGTCCAGCTCTCGTGGCATCCCAGGTGGGGTTTGCCGCCCACCGCATGCAATTATGCGTTCTTCCTTTTGGGGGTACAATTTTGGTTTTAATCGTTCGATCGCAGGGCATTTCTGTACAAGGGTTTCCTCTCTCACGACGAGTGCGATCACCTCGTCCAATTGGTAATCTCTCCTCTTCGTTCTTAGGATCCACCCGTAGTTCGGCTTGGATTCAAATTTTGCTCGTAGAGAGTGATTTGGTGTCGTTGATTGATGTGGTGTGTATATGTTCATCCTTCTTGTTTCAGGCGAAGGGGAAGCTGGAGAAGTCGATGGTGGCGGATAACGAGTCCGGAAAGAGCGTGATGAGCAAGGTCCGGACCAGCTCCGGTATGTTCCTTGGGAAGCGCCAGGTGATTCCTTCTTTGCGCATAGATAGAAATCTTGCACGAATTCAGAACTCATCTCTGATTCTTGTTATCTGCTTCTGGATGTAATGTGAGATATGAAGTGACCTCTTATAGCTTATTTTAAGGATGCATTTCTGTAGAGTTCAGAAATTTAGTAGATGTGGTTGCATATGTTGAGTTGCCAGCACGAGGCACTGCATTTCTCCATGAGGCATTTGCATGGACTGTTTTTGGCTTTTTGCCGGCCTACATGTTGGCTTCTGCAAAGTTAATTATTACTTTTATGGTTCATTGGTCATTTTGATTTTATATATAAATGTTACAATAGCCGAACTTAATTAACAATAAGTAGTTTGTCTGATTTAAGCGAATGACTGATGGACACTCCCTTTATAATTTTTTATTGAATTTTCTTCACCAAATAAACATTTTAAGGTATTTCAAACACATGTAGAATAGACGATAATGTCAAGGTCGCATAAGTTTGCACCCACGACATATACTTTTGGATGTCCTCTGCATTTGTGAACCTTCGGATCTGGATATATAATGAAGAATGTGTTTCTTCCTTGAGATTCTTCAATCCGTTCCTGAGTCTGTGTACAATAATAGTATGTCAAACCTTGTTGAAATGGCATAACATCTGTGTCTATTCTTTTAAGGACTCTTTTCGAAACTTAATTATGACATTGACATGAGCCGAATGACAAGATAAGTGATGGGTTGATTCGGAACTTTGGTGCATTACATTGGATACTTGTCATTTGTCCTTCAATTTTTGTGCTCGTCATATTTATACAAGCGTTTAAATCACAAAGTAAGTATAGCTATTGAATGTAGTGGATTTGCAAGTTCTATCAGGAACTTTACATCTGCAATTTGTTAAAGGAAATCAAAGAAAAATTGACAAGCTCCTGATTTAATTTTTCAAACACTGAAATGTTAGGTTAATTGGAAGTAGAGTGTTAAGTTGAATAATTGAAAACTGATTAGGAAAGAGAACAGAGATTTATTGTTATAGACAAGAGTTGTATGTTTAGCGAACCAGCAACTACTGTTGGATTTGATGCTAATGCATGTGTTTAGGAATGGGTACTCAAATCAAGTAATTTCTGTATGTTTTTTTTTCCTTGAGAAAATTTTCTATATGGATCATAATTTAAATTGATATGTATTATCTTTTTTGGATTGTGGAATTGAGTATTGAAATTGCACTTCGATCAGTTTTTCTGTTTGTATGGAAGAGATTTGTAATTTATGACCAATAACTTATAATAATGTCAACATTCTCCTAAAAAGAATAATGACAACATTTAGATGAAAATAAACGATTGATATAGGGAACGCTGAGGGACTATATATTTTATCAATAAGATAACATTCTTCCTACATTAATATATGCTAATTCCTGGTATCCGGAATGGGAAGCTAACTTGTATGCAAGTCCGCAGCTTCATACTTGATACATCAACAGAAATGGATATCTGTAGTTATCCTTCCCTTCCTAATAGAAAATTCATGGCTATTTAACTCATTCTAATTTTCAAGGTAAATTGCATTTGACAATTCTAACTATTTTAGTCTTGTATATTTGTATGTATTATAAGCATCCTTGTGCCACTGAATTTGCTTCTCCAAAGGTGACTGAATACTGAGGCTGATGATTATCTTTTTAAATGCCACGTGATGTCTCACATGGTGGGTTTAGTTCACATGTGTGATGCTACAGAGCACTATGTTAAAATATTCTATCTACTGTTCAGTGTCAGATCATATTCCTTAGGGCACATGAATTTGGCACATCTGATATCTGTGGTAGTTCATATTTAATTTGTTAGATAAAGTAAATTTAAAGTTCAAAACTCTGGAGTTTCTTTTGCTAGTAACTTTTTGTATTGGCAAGTGGGAACCAATTTATTAACCGGATCACATAAATTAGGATTCACCTTTTATTGACTGAAATAACTGAAACATTGTTGTATCTATGTTGTTAGGATGATATTGTTGCACGAATTGAGCGCAGAATTGCCATCTGGACCTTCCTTCCAGAAGGTATTTAAGTTCTCTCTTTTCCCTTGCTATAAGATTATTTTGTGGCATGATTTGTGTACCCCTTACTAATATATAATTCATTTTCATTTTTCTACACAGAAAATGGCGAGGCTATGCAAATTTTACATTATGAAAATGGAGAGAAATATGAGCCACATTTTGATTATTTTCATGACAAAACTAATCAGCAGCTTGGAGGTCATCGAATCGCCACTGTACTTATGTATTTATCCGATGTTAAGAAGGGGGGAGAGACAATTTTCCCAAATTCCCAGGTAACACACTGAATTTAGATGTAAAGTGCATGATCTTTAATTGTAGTGGGATCTCTTATTCAATGTTTAGTATCATTTGCAGGGAAAATTAACTCAACCGAAGGATGACTCCTGGTCTGACTGTGCGAAGAATGGATATGCAGGTGGTTCAGAATTCCTTCATTTCTGAATATCAGTATGGTGATATTCCGATTTATTGAAATATAAAGAACAAAACTAACAAAAAGATATGTGAAAAGTTGCAAAAAGATGAATATCTTATATGAAGTGTATATTTTAATTTTTTTTCTCATGAGACTTCGAGATTTAATTATCAGAATATTTGATATCATTCTATCTATAGTCGAGCACTATTGTAGAAAACAAGAACATCAGTTAAGATGCATTTTTCTGGTATCTTAACTTGTATTTTTTGTTTTTATACAGTGAAACCTGAAAAGGGCGATGCTTTGCTCTTCTTTAGCCTTCATCATGATGCAACAACAGATGCGGACAGTCTGCATGGAAGTTGCCCTGTCATCGAAGGAGAGAAGTGGTCTGCAACGAAATGGATACATGTGAGATCCTTCGAACATTCTGAGAAGAAGAGGAGGCCAATCGGGGAATGCGAGGATGAAAATTCTCACTGTTCACAGTGGGCTGCCGCCGGAGAATGCGTAAAGAATCCTCTTTATATGGTAGGTTCTAAGGACACAATTGGGTATTGTAGGAAGAGCTGCAATGTATGTTCGTTATAATCAAATTTCACTTGTAGATAGGTCCCGATGCGCAAAACATCTTTTTTTTCCTCCTGATATAGAAAGCAAGACATTCAATTACACTATATTTTGCCCAAAATATACTTTGATGTTGTATCTCAGGCTATTACGTAACTGATTTCTTGCAAATATTAGACCTTCAATTTTTTGTTACTATATGGCAGTTTTTACTGCTATCGTTCCAGGGAATCTCATTTTTTAAACTTTTAACGTCAGCAATTCACAGTAAAAGAACAAAGTTAAGGGGCTGCTTGGCATGACAATATATCTAAATGCTACCTGGTGCATTTCATGTGAGACGAGATGCTGGTGCAATCAGCGTTTTCCACTAACGCTTGTCCAACTCTTCTTGATTGGAATGTCGGATGTGTTATTGATCCTTAAACTTTACCACATGTTAACCATCTCCATACTTCGATAACAGATTTTCCGGTTTCCTACTTAAATGTTAGACACCTCATAAAGCCACACGAGTAATTTTCATTAGTAGTCTTCTAACTTTGCTAGAATTTTACTTTGATCCCTCAAATTTAGCATGAAGAAATTGAACCCCTAACCATAAATCTATTCATTGAAGATTTGAGACAATTTTGGAAATTGTAAAAATTCTTTAGTATGGGAGTAGCTGATGAGAGAAGTTAATACCAACGATAAAAAAAGGATAATCTTATAATGAGAATTTTGGAAGGATACTACCACAAACATGTCCAGCGGACGAACTCGAAGAACAATAAAAGACATATAAAGTGGTGTACTATAACAAGGAACATATGAAAACTTGAAATTAGTTCTCGCAACAAGATAATGATGTATCCACGTAACGTATCAGCCATAAGATAAACAATTCAATTTAGCTGTAAAAAAGAGTGAATATTCAGATTATTTTGCACATCTAATTGTTAATGAAAAGCATAAAAAATCACACATGTTTCATATGCTCCGAGCACAAAGCGCTTCCAGCAACTTTGTTTAAAGCTGATGGTTAATAAAATTACACTGCCTGCATAACATCGCATGAGAAAATGCAGAAAAAATATCGACAAAAGTAATAAAAGAACTAGCAAGCTCTTCCAGATCCCTGAAAGTACCAACTGAAAACAAAATGATTCTGTGAATATATGAAGATAAAACATTGCTGAGATTCCTTTCATCCTTCTCACCAGTACTATTTTGAATACAATGAGGTAGAAAGGTTATACAGTAACTTGGTAATCCTGAACATCTACTCTCCAGCAATAATATTGTTGTATTTTCACTTTTCTTGTAATTTCACTTATGCTCTCAGGTTATGTAATTACTTACTACCTCCTCTTTTGGCATCATATTAATGACACAAAATCACCTACGAGTACCTTCCAAAAATTATGCACAGGGGGGCTTCAACCAAAAAAGTTAAACATACAGCATCTTGCAGTCAATAAAGAATATCTCAAAATTCAGCAGTACTGCCACAAGTAGCAGCATCAACTTGACTCCAAGATGGTAATCAGGTGCCAGAGAAGTATATACCATCTTCATGAACAAATCACTCCCTTCAGCAAGGAACTTAGGAAGAAAATCAGAGTGTGTAATCTTTCATGTTTCGGACACTGGATAACTTGATGTTGGAGAAACACATTATTTCTTCGTAATGGTAATGAAGTGGGCCATGGAGAAAAAAGCTAGATCCCACCGGTTTGTGACATCATTTTCGTTGTCCTTGCCAAAAATGGTACTAGAGCTGATGATCAGGTATTAGCAATATTGATCCAGGTTGGAAACGAACCTCTGGTACAGCCTGTAGAGGGTGCAACCTTGCAAAAAGGCAATCAAGGAATTTCAGCAGTCGCAAAACCAGGACTTAAGTTCTTCAAAAGGTACTAACAGCCTCGTAGAAGAGGACTTGGGGTTGCAAGCGTCCCCTCTTGCACATTGAAAGAACATCATCCCAACAACCAACCACCTGCATGATGTGTCAAACCTTGGTTGCATGACATATGTCAAAATATCTAACAATAGGATAACAATCACAATTATTTAAATATACCTTAACAGTCTGGTCATCATACATAACCCATCGTTCATGTTCATATGCAAAGCAGTGATAGTGCTGTCCATAGTAACAAACCTAAATATATAAAACAGGAAACTTTAGTGATATAAACAAGGACATGATTTAAAAAATATAAGAAATGATGTGCAAGGAGAAAAACTACTTTAAACTTCCAAGAAAAACCAATTTCTTCCTAATGGTTTATTACTCCATATTGCTAGCAGGCAAAACTTCAGGACCATGGATGCATTCACGCTATTATTTGCTGTCTTTCTTAGGGTATTGGTGAATCGACTAAGGTGCTCAATGACTTTATACACCCAACGTAGTCGGCTTTCATCAGCGGCAAATCCATGACCAACGGTTACACCATCGCATCAAAGATCATTACTGCATGGCCAGGTTTCCTCTTGGAATGTTGATTTCTCTAAAGTTTCACTCATTGCAGATACGTGGTTTCCCCCGTACCTGAAATCCTAGATGAAGTGTTGTATTACCACAACTTCATTCTCTATTCTAGTCAACAGGCAACCGATGAGCAGGTGGGTCTAGCCTTAGCGCAAGGTCAGATAGGAGTGCCCTCCGCTACCTATGCTCTTTGTACTAGCAATTGACGCCTCGGCTCGATGCACCTTCTCAGCTTGTAGAATCGGCATCAAAGACAAGGGTCAAGGCAATAGGATAAATAATGCCAAATCGACTTTCATCCCCTTTGGCTTGACGATGAAGGAAGCTGCTCACTGCAGCGAGGAGCTACAAACACCTATCAGTTCTCTATCAACAATATACCTATGGTTGCCATTATTAGACAGATATATTGAGTCTCGAGGCTAGACATCGATTATTGAGCGCATGGACCATAGGTTGCATGGTTGGAGTTCGAAACTGCACCTCAAGGCGAATGATTGGTCCTTCTCAAAGCGGTGCTTTCATCGCTTCACATATACTACATGTCGGTCTTGTGTATGCTAGCTCAGTTGGAGCATCACATGGACACTTTGAGAAGCATATTCTTCTAGTAAGATTGTGGTTCAGATAGATTCGATATTCACCTGGTTGCTTGGAGGGAGATTTGCCGCCCGATTTCACAAGGCGGGCCTAGGTCCGAAATCTCCATTGGACCAATTGTGCCCTCCTCGCACGATGGGTTGGACGAATCATGGGGCCAGAGATAGATATACAGAGTCAGGTCTTATTTGCATTCTATGGGAGACATCTTTCATGGGATTCTAAACCATGCCATTAGCGGGGTGCATTAGCTTTCTGGCGTAGGCTTCCACCATTCTACACCAGATGTGATGATTCTTCAGTGTTTCCTTGGGTTTCGGGCTCTTCTCAGCCCATGAGCGGATAATAGGGGACACACTTGTGATGGCTTATCCTAGACTCCAAGCATTATCGGTATACCTGACCAGGACAATGGCGGATTATTTGTTGGCACATGGCTCATTAAGGGGTGGTTCCTGGAATCCCCTTTTTAGGTCTGCTATGTCAGACCAACAACTCAAGAACCTTTTTAGACTACTCGAAAGGGTTTCGAGGTATCACCCAAATAAGTCTAGGGTGGAGAATTAGGTATGCATTTATGGTGGATATTCAGCTAGAAGGGTAATTAGATAGTTGCTTTCGAGAGGCACAATTTCGGACGACATCAGAGTGGACACATCATGCATCTGGCATACACATGCCGCTCAAAGTCAAGATTTTCGCCTACCTTTTTTTAAACTCAAATCCTCACTAGAGCTTACAATGTTAAATGGGCACCACATGCAGACCCTACCTGTGCATTATATGGTGCAGCGGAAGAGGACTTCGATAACCTCTTCTTTGCCTAGCTTCAGAGACATGGCATCTTGTGGGGTTCACATGCATTGACATTTCTGGAGTAGAGACATTTTGGGACTCATTGAGGTCACTTTGTATGCATGCCAGCTCAGGATGGCGATGATACTGAGCTACAAGTCTAGCTATCATGTGGTTGATGGGGCTACAACGTAATAGCCAATTTTTTGAGGGGAGAGATGCTATGTAGAGAACATTTACATCATGCATCCTATCTTATTAGCGAGTGAGGTTTTGACTAGTTTCTTACTTTTGTTTCTCAAGGCCCTGTTTGGAAAGTAGAACCTAGGGTTCTTTGGGTTCTAGTGAATAGTTTGATTTGATAAATTAGTTCTAATCGTGTTTGGATGAACTAAAATGTAATGATTATAAATAGGTTCTAATGGGTGTTTGGATAAAAAGTTAGAACACGAAAATATATAAAATATATATTTAACAAAAAGTAAACTTAATTGATTTTAAAAAAATATACTAAGTAATATAAAATTAATCTCACAAATAAATATTTTCATAAATCATTTTTTAGTTTAATTAAAAATATTAATAAATAATATAAAATTAATTTGACAAATTAATATTTTCATATTTTTTAAAAAATATAGATTAAAACTATTTAAGAAATAATTAATAAATAATATAAAATTAACCTCATGTATCAATAATTTAACAATAATAATTTCATAAAAAATTAAAAGTATACTAATAAATAGTTTGTATTATAATATAAATATAAGGTAATAAAATATTTTCTTACCAAAAAAATAATAATATAAAATTATTCTCATGAATAATGTAATAAAATAATTATGGAACTAATTTTAATTTCACATATAAATTAATAAAATATTATCATTAAAATAAGTAAAAAATATTAGTTAAAAATCATTATTTAACATTCTACAATAGAGAATAAAAGAGAAAGAAATAAAAGTAAAAAAAATGTGTGGGCGGAAAAAAAAACTGCAACAGAGGCATTAAATGATTATTAATATATCTTTCTCATCTCGCTAGCAGTTAAGTAAACTCATTCTTATAAAAAAAAAAGAGTAAAGTTATGACAATATTCGTAGAAACTTATTAATGATACATGATTGAAAGAGACAATCAAGTGTGCTGGAAGGAGTTAGGCCCAAGCACAGTCCATTCTTTTTTTTTTTTGCAAAATCAATATAAAGGTCACTGAAGTCTTTTTTCTAATATTTAGTCACTCATCTTTTGAAAATTTCAGTATTCATATTACTCCACTAATAAAATACTCAATTTCATTATTACCACATCAGCAAAATAATACCTAATGTATTAAATTACCATTTACCCTATCAAAATAAGAGTGTACATGGTCTGTGATGTCCGATCCCGGCTAGATTGATGTGAAAGTAGACATGGACTTCTGGATTAGTTTCAACACGTGGGAGCCTGTCCATTCATACACATCTCACCGCAGAGGGACAAATTGTTGGCTTTCTTGTGTCATTCTGACCTAAATTTTTCATACTGTTTTGGTGATGGGCAATGCTATGTTGTGGAGAGTATTGTCAACACGATCCTTTTCACTCTCACGAAAAGAAAAAAAAGTGTAATGCCGCCCAAGAATATGTACTAGTATTTTAACTAGTCCAAAATGCAGTCTCAAAAGAGAAGTGCACATCAAAAGAAAGGATATGTTCTCTCCTGATTGGGCCTTTTCCTTTTGTTTATCTTCTGATTTTTTGTTTTACATATGTGTAAATTTGACTTTTATGACTTAATTCAATGTGAATGACTATGCAATCTCTCTAGTCATCATTTTTCCCCTTAAAAAAAGAAAGGATACATACTTCAATAACAACCTAATTATTGTAAGTGGGAAAAAAATAGTTACTCATTCAACATACCACTGAAACAAGGGAATGTCTATTCCCTTTATCTATACCACAATATAGGTTACCAATATCCACTTCAGTGTTAATTGCAGCCAACGTTGCTGATATGTCATCTACATTTTCGTTGGTGGTTTGCCATCCTAAGACTGCAAAGAAAATCTAATAAATAAGAGTTCAAACAAAGATGTTCCATCCCAGCTCAGCATGGAAAAATATTTGTAACAAAATGGAATTAACATTGGAAAAAGGCTGCTTGATAATTGAAGAAAATGATGAAAATCTGTAATAAAAATATATGAGAATTATGTACTCGAGGCAGATAAAATCGGTTCGTCAGTATCGGATGGAGATATTGGTAAGACAACAATGGAAGGAAATACCTGTTGTGAAAACATGTGGTGTAGTTGAAAGAATATGGTGAATATAGTTTGGCTTCCCACACCCACCAGCCTCTTTATCGCAAGCTAATTGGTGATTTCTCTCAACAAGCTTCAAAAGTTCAACAAAAGAGTTTTCTGCACACATAACCTGAGGAAATTGAAGAAGTAAATGTTATGAAACATTTTGCACTATTTACGCCATGTAACATTTTTAAATAATTTGCTCCACATGCCTTAGCTGTCCGCAATGAATTAGCATTGATATTGTGGAAAAATGAAGTATACTTGAGATTCCTGGACTCCAAGTTGCAGTTGTAACAATTCATCTGTTCATATATGTCCATTCCAAAAAGTTGATGCGCCAGGCATGCACTATTTGCACAATCCCATGAACCTATGGAACTATTTTCATGAGACTCGGCATCATTATCAGTAGGTGATGTATATGATTTATGCAAGCAATCAAAGATCACTGCTAGAACTTCCGAAGCATCATTCATTTCGGCCTGTTGAGAGATCATTGTCAGGTAGAATATGGACAAAAAATGTTAATGGAGCACCTTTTTTAGGTGAATGAAACACTATTCAAAGTCCAATATTAGTTATTCGAATTGGCTAATAATAAAAATTTACCACATGCAGCGTGCTTGTTTTCAAGTTACCTCCTGAAAGAATTTACTATTAGGGTACAAGTTACTCAAAGCAATCCTTAGTGACATTGGTGAAACAACCTCCCTCTGCTCCTCAGTTGCATTAGTAAGAGCAGTAAAAATATCATGAAGGGCACAAACAACACAGGGATTGCCCACATGCACATGCATCGGAGATGTCTTCAAGAACTCATATCTGAATCGCCTTAAATGCCACAATGACTGAAAAGACACAAATAATAACATCATATCCATGACACAAGATTGTGTTACATATAGAAGAGGACGAATAGTGTAACTTCACTTACTTGGATAATTACATTGAGAAAGCAATTGTATTCTCCAACTGCATTCCTCAGGCCTGCCCCCATAACATCTTTCCCGATACCAGTTTGATTAGTAGATGTAGAATCACCACCTTCTGCATAAGTTTCAAACATAATTAAAGAACAGCAATTCTCAATCCATAAATTTCAACTTTTTTTTGTTGGTTGGGGTGGCTGGGAAGTAAAGAAGAGCTAATCAGTAGGAAAAGTGACTTATCTTATTTAGCATTTGCATATCGAGAAATAGAATCTTGGGAATATAAGAAATGAAAGTAACTAAGAAGAATGTCTATGGGATCATTCAGGAGGCATACTCTGTCCTAAAAGCTGACAATTGAGATGGATAATGAGCTGTGGATGAACTGTAAGCTTATTTGTAGAACCCAAGAGCCTCAGAGAATCAGTATCCTCATAGACTGATGGCAGAATGTTCTAAACGTCTTGTGTGACTTTGAAGCTCAGGAATCTTGCCTATCCGCTTTAACACGAAAGTTTTTATTAAGCTATCAACTGCCAGTTGGCATTGGGATCTTATGAAAGTTATGGTCTCTGTGAATGCTCCATAACATTATCTTCCACCTGCTCTTGGGATGCTCAATGTCCCAAGAGATGTGGGCTACATTTAGATGTACTTGGATCAATTCAATGTTGATGGAAGATATTTTTAGGGAATTTCAGGGCTGGCAGGTTACAGAAAAAAAATACATGTACAGAAAAAAGATACATGTACCAGTTTAGACCATGATTCAGTGTCATTTTTGGGGGTTTTTTATGCTGTAGAAATTTTTTGAGAGAGAAGGAATAGTGAGATTGGGTAGTCATCCTTTTTGTATTAAAACTTTAAGCCCGTGAAAATTGTGTGTATGAGGCCAAGTACAAAAACAAAGCAAAGCTAAACAAAATGTCCACAGTGGAAGTGGACAACCTCACTACGGAAATTATCCATCCCCCCACCCCCTAACAAGAAAAGGATGTGATATGTAATACTCTTCGCGTAGCATCTTTCTCCCTGGAAAATAGTGTGGTTTACATTGTAACCAGATGGCGCAGGTAGCCGGCAAAGCTCGCATCCATGTCTATCTCCTCCGGCACCCCCCTCACCCTCTCAATGCTCAAAGATGAAGGATCCACATCAGTACAAACAATCACAGTTTTCTCTTTATTTCAGGATCAGGAAAGAACGTATCAAACAATCTTGTCTTGACAATACATTATACAGTTTCGGTCACGCAAGTACATCCACATATGTTAATATGTTTCTTTTAGAGGAAGCATATGTTGACTAGCAAAGGAGTCTAGTCAGTCATCTCCCCAAACAAAAAGTTCAAATCCATCAACAACTTTCAATCATTTAATCAAATTAAATTCACCAAAGGAATATAAATTTATATAGCCAATCAAGATCCCGGAAAAACAGAAAGCTTAAACCTATCACATAACAGTGATGGCCAAACTGCAACATCAATCATAAAAGAAAACAAATAAACCTAATTAAGACATTTGATGCCCATGCACCTAGGTTACACGTGGACATTGTCCTATATCAGATTAATTAATGAAGTAATTATAGTAGCATAATTAGAACATGATGAAAGTTCATCGGAGACTTTCTTTTTAAGGGAGTTAAAACCATGGAGAATGATCTGGTCATGGGGTAATTTTACATATAGCCCTCCAATTTCTTAATAACACTCTTGTCCTCTAACTTATTTTCTTGCATCATTAGTCCTCCAACTTTATATCTTTTGCTCATTTAGTCCTTTTATAGACTGCAACTAAACTTTCTTTATTTTGTTATTTGTGTGCATCCATAGAGACATTCTACATCATCATTATTAAAAATGCATCACGTTGGTCTCCCGACACATCATATGAGACTAGAGATGGACATTGCTCGATCTCGACCCAGCACAATCCCTAGGGTCGTGCTCGGGCTGGGCCGGACCGCCCGTTGAGCATTTTGGCCCGGAATGGACAAGCCTAGTGAGCACGAGTCGGCCTAGGCCCGGCACGATCAGGCACAATCAATTATTTTAGTATATACAATATAAATATTTTTATAGACATTATTTAAAAGAACTTTTTGTAGTAAACCTCACCTTATTTTTAACCCGGGTTCAAATCCCTCCAACATATTTTTTGGATTTAACCTATATAATAAATATTTTAATGCATCTTCTTATATAATATATATTACTTATTAATAAAATAATATCATATATTATTATAGTTACGAATTAACCAATTTATGATATGATTATATTAAACACTACATTATATGATATGAATAAATTTTATTATTTTTTTCAAGAAAAGTATTAACTTCAATATATACAAAATTGGAATTTATAAAAAAATAAGTAAAAATAATAAAATAATAATGGCCTGGCCTGATCTACCACGGCATAGCCGGCAAGACCGAATTCTAGCCAAGCCGCTCGGATGCGAATTTTGGCACGGCATGACACAATTTTTTTGGGCACAACACGGGCTTGAGCATGAGCACGAGCACGATCATGCACGAGTTGACTAGCACGAGCACGCACGAATTTTCGTATCAATATGAGACTACAAATCATGTATCTAGGACAAACATCGGATAAGAAAAATTAACCTCATTTGATGTCATGCAAAATCGACATGACATATTGTATTACAATAATTACATCAAATTTCACATTCCATCAACAAAATTGAAGAAAACCTAATTAAGCCAATAAAAGAACGAATTGGGTAAAACACACAAAGTTGGAGGACTAATGGTGCAAGAAAAAAAAGCTATGATGACAAGAGAGGTGTCGAGATCAAAGTTTGAGGACTATATGTGAAAATTACCCCTTGGTCATGTAATGCTAAACTAGGTTTATGGGGAGTTGAAGATGCAAATTTCATCATAATAAAAGCAACAAATAACAACATAATTTTATGATCTAACTAGGCATATCACTTGATTCTTTCACTTAGGGGAATAAACGATCTTGTGCAACTTTAGAGTTTACTAGCTTTAAGTTGTATAACCAACCAAAAAATACAAAAGAGAATAAACTAAAAGAACTTGAAGCTCACTAACAAAATATTCTAACGAAGTATTTCACTCACAACATTTGCTCAATCACACCAGTAATTATGAATTGCGGACAAATGCAAGAAATAAAAGGAAGATGCCACATGTCTATGAACATACCAAGGCTTTTCCTCACAGCTTCTTTGAGATCCTCTTGGAACCTTTCTTCATCATCTTCTTGGGAGTGCAATTGCCTCAAAGCTTTTGCAGGATCATCCCCTAAGTGAAGTAGTTTCTTTTTAGTAAATTTAATTTTAATGGCAGTAGTTGCATTGAAGGACTCAAAGCGTTATGAAATCACTGTTGAGGTGCAAGTGACATATTTCTGATAGAATTAGAATTCTTTGGATATGGTATATCAGATAGTTAAGAACTATCTGTAGTAACAAAGTTCACTATTTTCTCGAAAAGAATTCACTTTATCGAAATAACTGGCATAAACCTTCATTCTTTTTTGAGAGAACAAACCTTCTTTCATAACTATATTTCTGTACATAAACCTTACTATATGTAACCAAATAATATTTTGTCACATTATATCCATTAAAGAATACTGGAACGAAACTTAAGAGAAGCATTGAAAAAGAAAAACTAATGGACTATGTGAGTTCAAAAAGATGATGTAACCAGTCTAACCATTTTTATAATCCACTCTATACAAATTTTTGCATTGAACTCAAAGATGTCTGTATTCTATTTATATCAATCTCCATAGACATTCCCCTTATATTGTACCTTTTTTCGTTATTACTAGTTCTTATACTAGAAATCATGCAGTCCCTACTGGTATATATCAGTACAAATGAAACTTTTGCATGTCACACTTAAAGCGATGTAGTTTCTTTTTAGTAAATCTAATGGCCGTAGTTGCATTGGAGCGACTCAAAGTACCAAGAAATCACTGTTCCAGTTTAAATTACCAATACTTTTAACAGAACTAGAATTCTTTGGATAGGGTATATCAGATAGTTAGGAACAACAAATTATATCAATAGAAACAAAGCTCACTATTTTCTTTGAAGAAACGTCACTACTTATCAAAGTTTATGGCATAAACCTTCTTTCATAACTACATCTCTGTACATTAACCTTTTTTTTCTATATAAACAAATGGTATTTTGTTATATTATATCCATTAAAGAATACTGGAACAAAAGTTAAGAGATGCGTCGAAAAAGAAAGTAAGCAGAACTAATGGACTAAAAATTGTGTAACCAAATCCAACCATTTTTATGATCCAAATCATAAGAATTTTTGCATTGAGTCCAAAGATGTCTGTTTATGTCAAACTCAATAGATATTCCTCTTATATTGTTTACTTTTTCAATATTAGTTCTTATAATAGAAATCCTACTATCCCTATATATATCAGTACAAATGAAACTTGCATTTGATTGTAAAATGTCAATACTGTCCATGACAGAATGGAATTTGCATCGAAGTTCAAATAATTTTGGCAATGAATATTTTGCAAAAGTATGTAACCTTCTATGTGATGTAGAAATGAAACAATTATTTAAGAGCAGTATGAAAATGAAAGATAACGATCTAGCAAGGTTTACACTACTCATTATTTCGTGATTGAAAGTTTAATCTTTGATATATTGGGGTCTTGGAAACAAACATACGTTTATGCATCCTATATTTTTTATCGGGTGTGACACATGAATTTGCTAAAAAACAATGTAAAGTTTTATTCATGATAACTAATTCATACTAGTATATTGTATCATTTCTTCCATATATGCTTTTGCCATTCCCGCTTCAATAAAGTGCAGAACATATGGTGAGAGCATACATGTTTGTCATATGTCTTACTCAGATCTAGGTTTACCATAGACGAAATATTGATATAAGCAAAGAGCATAAACAACACCCTAATGAAAGACAGTACTAAATTCATTTCAACTTTTAAACAAATTAAAATCAATCAATCACTAAATGCAGGTCAACTCAAATTCAAAAGGGTAATTGCTAGATCATTTTAATGTAAAGTGTTTGAATTTTTATGTTCTATACAAACCCAGTTAACTGATTCATAATATTTGGTTCTAATACACCTGAAAATATGTACACTTATTTTTTTGACAATGGAAAGGATGACTATTGAATATGCACACGATTTTGGTAGATGACCCAGATTAAAAACCACCCAAGAATGATAGTTTGAGAAGAACTTCTCAAACCTAATAATCAACACGATTTAAATACTAAATAGGATGCCAGTGACATAACACTTGGGCTGTCTCATGTCTATATCATGCCAACGCTAAAGGAGATTAATTGCTATGTATTATGAAACATGAGTTTTTTTATGAGGGGAAGGATGACTACTGGGCTTGGGTATGCATAAATTTTGTATTAAAAAACTTTCCGTTGTAAAATGTACTAGAGTGTATGGGAAAGACAGAGCAAAACGGGAACCTCTATGAGAGTGGGTATCCTCTAAAGCTGCCCCATTATCCACTCAAAAAATGTGGTTTACAAGAAGTGATATGTACAGCGCAAAAATTAGCTAATATGATTATAAAAGAAAAAGCGATAGAAAGAAATGCTGAGAGTAAAATGTTGTGGAAGACCTGTTATGTGAACTTGATCTTTGTTTAGCTCATTATGAGATTGCAAAGCTATGTGATGATCTTTTGCAAAGGACAAATTTCTAGCATTTCCATCAAGCATCCTTGTTGAGTTCTGCCTACGAGTTTGTCTATTATTTTCTTGATCAGAACCTTCATGTATTGTAGATGTCCCTGAATAATTGAAATATGTGAATTGTGCTTCTAGTTGACTTAATGATACATTTACAGGTTGAAAGTTCTGATATATGTAGTCTAAATGGAAAAAGAAATATAACCTTGCTTGTGTTTGACATGCGGATGGGTAGTTGCCTTCTTAACCTTTTGGGGACCAGAATCAGTGCAAGAATTTGTAGTGGTTCCCTTCATTTTCGATCCCCCTTTCTTCAGCACAACATTGTTGTAACTGGAAGCTTGTACCCAGTCATTCTGAAAATCATGGCAACTCATTTTAGATATTATTGAATTGTTGTTATCCAAATATTTAGCAACTGATTAGGAGCATAACTGTATAAGACTTATTTTTAGACTTGTGACTAGTCTTACATTCTCATGGTCTTTGCCAATGTTTTTAGAGAAGGGAATGTCACCAAACTCAATGCTTTCAAGAACCTCAGATGCATCACTATGTGTCTGGTCCGCATGACTGGATTTTGAATCTAAAACAGCAGTAGATTGATCCTCCAATAAATTATTTGGGAGGCTTAATGTGTCATTCATAAGCTGCTCCATATGAAGCTTTTTCTTGTCCTCGTCTTCAATCCACTTTTGATACTCCAAAGTCTCCACAAACTTTCTCTCATCAGCCTCAAGCTCCATGTTAACTTTATGAAACTCTTGTTGCCTCAAATAATCACCACTAGGTATTAAAGTTTGCTCTACAGAATCGACATTGTCAGAAACCTCACTGCAGAAATAGATATTTATCATGTTAATGCCAAATCAAACAGATTAAGCAGGCAAAAAAGATCAGCATTCCTTGAACGACAAAATAGGTAAGTTAATATGAAATGATGTCATCAATTATTTGTAAACATGTCATCAAATGAAACAATTAATTGATGTAATAAAACACTTCACAAAACAAGAACATAAATCGGCTATAACAAAAAGATATTTCGGAAAACAAGAAAAATATTCTCAATTATAGCAACTTTATTAAGATTAACCACTCACAACAATTGACAGCGAAAACACCACAATTGGCAAGAAAATAGATGCAGTTCTTTTCTTCCTTAAGAAAACTTCAGATTTTTAAAAAAATGGAAAGGATAACAAGCAAGATTAATAGTCACCCAGCTATAATTAGCATAATTCCTGAGGCCTTTTTAAAGTTTAAATGAGGCATTAGTCTTTCTAAAGCAATTATATTCTTTTAGAGGTAAAACAATTATAGTTTTAGAGTGTATATGCTGTTATGCACCATTTTGTTTAGTGTGACAAATGTTGAAAAAACATATGGCTGACAATTGTTGGCAGCCTACCGAGGTAACAAACAAAAAAGTAATTCTTCATTTTAGAATTATTATATCATGACAAAAATATATTAATAATAAAAATACATTTTATAAACATAAATTTCTCATATAATTATATTAAATATATATTGTCTTACCTGTACCCTAGTCTTTTAAAGTGATATGCATCATACCCATACGTGTGGCACTGGTGCTATACCCCAGGATTGTGCAACACTGCTCTCGTGCGACTCAATAGGATTAGAGCATCAGTTTGCAGGTTTGATGGTTTATCAATTAAGTGTTTAAGGTATCCAGACACGCCAAAATCATAACACTAAAGAATTACCTTGTCTAGAGAAGAGCAGCATAGCAACAAAAAAACACATGCATGGAACAACATAGGCATTAATTTGGCTTCAGTCATCGTGCATGGTGAAAATAGAAATTGGAGAAGTAAGACTAAGAAACTTCTCCTTTTTGAATATGAAGGATGACTAGTATAGTGGTGATCATCCAATTCAGTTCAGAAAGAAAGAATACAAAAACTAGACGATAGTTAGGTACATCTAAACATGAAATTTCTCTTTTTGAGGGATAAAAGAATGACTAACAAGATAGAAGTCATCAAAGCAAAACTTAGGAGGTATTACACTTCAAATTAAGACAGAAGCATATTTAGCAAGGTTTCTCGTCCAAAAAAATGTACTTGGCAAGGTCCCGAAGCACTATGGTATCAGATCTTCACTAGAGAATGTCAAAACCCGAAACTTTGGAGTGACGCAATACAAGATATAGGTTAAGACTCACCACTGTTCTGCAGAGTCCTGATTATTGAGATATTGCTCATTGTGACTCAGACCCTGAAAAGCGCAAAACATATATATTCAGTACACAAGGCCAGTATAGTGACAAATTAGGAGGGTAGGTAGTCAAACCTTTACATCTTTAGATTTCCTGTGATCTTTTGTTTTTTTCTTTTCTTTTGACTTCTCATGCATGTTTTTGGCATCCTTATTGGCATTCTTCTTAGCATCCAAAGCAAGTTCCGCAAGGAAGGCTTCTCTTGCAGCATCAGACTTTTCCGCAGCATCTTTGTCGACAAGATCCTCCAAGTTCAACTGATAAATTAAGAATCAACAACCACGAATTTAAGTTACAAGCGCCATACATGGAAAACTTTTTCTCAAAAAAAGTATATGAGCATTTCACAGGAACATAATTCAAATGTTTAACAAACCCGAAGAAAAGATCTCAGAAGAGGCAAAATAATCGCTCGATAGTCAAAAGCAGAAGCAGATCCAAGCTTTCCTTCCAACTGACGCATGCCTGTTATATTCCGTAAAATCCTTGCATCAATCTTGTTGAGCTACATGTAAAAAAGTTATGGTTGAGTTCTGCACTTCAAGTACAAACATAAGTTGCAATTTCTTTATGCAAGAGAGAAACAAACAGACCTCAGTGAGCAATTGTTCCTTTTGTCTTTGTATTGCAATACCTATGCAAGTATCTGTTTGTTGAAAATAATCATGCATTTTCCAGTCCTCCCCATCATCGGAATAGATGTCGCACAATCGAGAAGTCGATATAGCCTCATCATAACCAAATTGAGAAACACTCAAAGATTGTGCCTCTTTGAGAACATTAGATATGACATCCAATTCAAATCTGCTGCTTATAAGCATCTCATCATTCTCCCGCTCAACAAGTTCATCTTGTCTCTTTTTCAGAATGTTCTCATAACTCTGAGACACAAAATTCCCACCTTGTTCCCTCCTCCTGAGTTCTTCATAGCAAAGATTCTCAACACATTGCAAAGCCTCCTCATAGCTTAAATGTTCACATTTCCTCTCACACAAGCTCTGCAGTAGGTAGAACTCCTTCTCGAGCAGCTGGAGGATTTCCATTCCCTGCTGAAATTTCTCGCTGCGTATGCGGGTCCAAGTTGACAGTCGTTCCCCAAAAGAAGGGCCAGCAAATAAATATGAAAGCAATTCATTTGTGTCAGGCATAATGTCCATGGCCTCATCATGTTCCAAGTTATCATTATTTTTATTACCTATTTTTCTTTTAAAGGAACTTACATCTAAAACAAGACTTGATGAATTTAACATCAAATTGATATCCTCTACAACTTCAGTCCCCCAAATGGCACTATCGGCATCACTGCTATCCTTCTCAGATAATCTAGCTAAACCACAACATTGTGATAGTTCCTGCAAGAACTTGAGGACCTTCTGGAGCTGCAAAACCCCCAAGAAGCAGATACAAAGAGGTGACTGGTCCAGCCCATGGTTCAATAGTGATGATCCGGATGGTAACCCTTGGATCTCCTCAATTGCATATTGTATCACCTTATGCAGATGGCCATCTGAGAGGTTCTTGTGCTTCAAAAACAACTGAAACATTGCTTGAATTCTTCCCAAAAGTTTAGCTCTCTCTGTATCATCAGAAAAGGGCCACTTACATGATACGTCAGCAGAATCATGTGTCTCAGTGTCCTTCAGCTCCATATTAAAACCATTACAGTTTTCTCGATCATTTGCATCTCCATGCTCCGAGTCAAAGTTCTCCCCAGCATTTGGGTTATCCAAAATGCAATCATTGTCCTTGCTACCAGCTTCCAAATCCACATTGTTAATAGCAGATTGGCACTTCGGCTGATTATCATCGAGCATTTTGATGGCTGCAGTAACATCTATGGGTTTCCAATCACCATGGAGAAGCATTTCTCTGCACTCTGAGTCTACCTCTTGGGGCATCACTGATTGGAACTTTCCTGAGAGCACGCCAATATGCTCTTGCACGACATGCTGAACAAGTGAATTACAATCAGTGAACTTCTCCTCACACCTACAGCAGGTCCAGAACCTCCACGTGCCATTGGCTTCAAAAAGGGATACTGCCTCGGAGAGCACATCCAATGCCAAGATGTCCTTGGAAGATGCGGTGTAATGTACCCTGAGCTCCTGAATGCTAACGTTCAAGAACTCAAGCCGCTTCTGTGGACTCATCGAGTTCCAGTAGGCACGTATCTGATTCATCCGGTCTGCATTGGGTGCTGCAGCTGCTGTCGCCTTCCTGAAGTTCATCTTGCGGCGCTCAGTCAGCCTGTGTGCCCCAGAGGAGGTCGCAGGAGAATCTGAGGAGCCAGAGCGACCATCGTCCTCAGTCGCCAACTGAGGTGAGTTGCTGCCAGGCTGCTGTTGCATGAGGCGAGCAGCAGCCACACGGACCTCGATCTCCTTGCGGCGCTCCTCAGGGGTCTTGTTTGCCTTCTTAATCTCATTCGGACGCCGGGGACTCTGCACGAGGCGTACCTCCATTGGGTCCTCAGAGATGCGGCGCATAGGGATCAAGCGAAATCTCTCCTCGCCAGGGCCGCCGTTGCCAAGGTTCTTCATCCAAGAGGAGATGGAGGCGATGTTGGACTTCTGAATGAGACTGCGCAGCTCCTGCTGGACATGGGCGATCCGCGCCTCCGAGGTGGGCAGCTTCTGCTGGCTCTCGTCCTGGAGGCTCTCCTTGGCCGGGTCGAACGGATCGGGGATCGCCAGAGCCCGCTCGCACTCCTGAACAACCTCCTCGTAGCCGTGACCGTCGGCGGCCGCATCGAAGAGGAGGCTGGCATAGAAGTGGGCGAACTCGACGGACGACGGCGATAGCGAGACCGCCCGCCGCGCCGACTCCAACGCGGCGCGGAGGTGCCGCTGCTTGGCGCCGGGGTCATCGAACTGCGGCGGCGACGTCGGGATGCGGCGGGCGATGGGAAGGGTTTCGCTGCTTCTTGTGGCCCATCGAGAGATGACTAGAAGGAAAAAAAAAGGAAACAAATATATAGGGAGAGAAGAGAAGAGGTGTGAGTGAGTTTATAGTTATAGACAACAAATAAATAAAAATAAATAACTAGAAGGAAAAAAAAAGAGAAGGCCACCTACTCGCTCCAATGTTGTTGTTACTGCTCTGCTGCTGCTGGTGGTGGTGTGGGGGAGAGTTGGAACTTGATGTGTAAATGCTGTGTTCTAAAAAAAGTTGAGAAAAAAGTGTGTGTTGATGGACGGATTGGTGGGTGGATGAATGTGAGAGGAAAAAAAGAAATTGGGAGTTTTGTGTGAGAGAAAGAAATGGAGCAATGGAAAAAGGTGTAGAATTGTTGCATAAATGGAGAGAGAGAGAGAGAGAGAGAGAGAGAGGATTGGAATGCTATGGGTAGAGGACGATGACGCCGATGGGGGAAACGAAGATTTGGTGGAGAGCCGAGTTGGGGCAGAAGAGTAGGGGAGAGAGAGTATTTAAGCTCTTCTTTTTTTTTCGGTATCCAGGATTGATAGATTTAGCGACTTCACAAATCGAATTGGGGACTAATTGCTTTCTCAATAATGGTTTTGTAAAAAAAATTTGTTTAAGATGACTGATGTGGTTATTATCTAATTGGGAATATTACTTAAGTAACAAGTGATAATTACTTTTTCACTTAAGTAACAGATGATAATTATTGATAATTATTTTTTTACTTAAGTAACAGATGATAATTATTCTTTTATGACGCCTTTTGAGATTTAAACTCGGAATGATGGATTCTTTCGTTCCTACTCAAACTGAAGAGCTTACAATTTTATCATATCTAAAAGTATTTTTACAAGTTCGCTTCATATTTCTATTTTTATATTTTAATATAAATATAAAGATGATATTTTCAGTGATGACTTAAATTTTTAGAATAACTGGTAATTCATTTAATTTAATATAATATTAAAAATCAAATCAAGAGATTTTAAGTTTAAATTTGGATGGAACTATTATTAAAAAATAATTTCATTTTTTTAATAAAAATATAAAAAAAAAGTAAGAACATATTTTATATCTTGGAGTTGGATTCTTAAAAGAACCGTTTTTAATATATCAAAATGCATTCCATACCCTATTCGTATTTCAGAAAAATGCAAGAGGAATGGAGGATATTATTTTAATTTAGGAAAATAAATACAAGAACAACTTTCAGAAAAAAAATTATTAACATCGAAATAACAAAAATGGGTGGAAGGTGAATGGAAAAGAGTCAGAAGACCCACTCTTATTAATTACATGCAGGACATAAAGAAAAATGTTCAAGGTGATACTTCGCATAACTCCTTTAATCTGGTGTACTTTTTTTCAGGTCGGATCTGATGTATCTTTTTTAGTTACTACTTTATTTGAATAATTTATATGTATTATTATCAAGAATTTATAGAGGTTTCTTTTCTTTCTCTCGAATAATCATACTAAACTAATCTGATCAAAAGTGTAAAAGTGATTTAATCACATTTTAACTCATCTGAATGGATACACATCCTAAATAATTAATAAATCAAGGGTATCCTGTACATCTCCAAAGATAATCTATCAAAGAATTCAGAGAAACTTTGCCGACCACAATGGAGTGAGAATGCTGATTGTAATAGATTAGAGGCCATGGCTGCAGCTTTATTGAAGGGCTCAACGGGTTTTACCTAGATAAGCTTACCAAAAAAAAACTGTGCACAAAGGTGGAAACAACAAAGACGAGTGACAACAACTTTTGAAAGATTCAGATATGCTATGTAACAGTAATATCAAATGACAAACTGTTGTTCTGCACTCACGAAATTGTCAATCCGTCTGTCAATTAAGCATACACAAGGAGTTTCCAATATAAGGAAATCTTTGTACAGACTACCCATGCAGAAAAGATGCTCCAAATACCCCACTACTACAAAGCAGAATGTAGAGATGATGATGCTCCCGCACACAGAGTATCGTATCCTAAGTATGTCAGCATTTGAAGCCATGGCAAACTGATAAGATGATGATGAGGATCAGAGCGATGATGATACCCAAAACAATGAGCTTTATCTTCATATTCTGCAACCACATCTTCCTCCTCACCTGCGTCCCTTGCTGTCTGAAATCTTGTGCCTATAGTTCAGCAGAAGAAACAAGTTAAGACGCGAAGCTTTCAACTAATCCAACGGTCCTCAGACAGAAATAAGAAATACAAATACAGCACAAACCTGTGAACGAAGATTCTCGGTCTTGTCAACCAGAAGTTCAATTTTCTCCCCACGGTCTAGAACCTGCAAAGGATAAAATTATAATGACCATCACGCATGTCAAAAACTAGATGAGTGATGTCTATTCAGCCAAGTGAAAAATAAGTGTACTAGGCATATCAAGGGTTCACCTTCTCAATGTTTTCCATCATAACACCCTTGACTTCCGAAACCTGAGCTTTTACTTTTGCCAGTTTACTTATCTCCTCAGGATGGTCCACACAATACTGCATGTGCTCTTTCAATTTTGGCCTGGAAGAATACCAATTCAATAAATTAATATCAGCCTATGGTATGATGTCACACACAGCCCAAAAACGTACCCGAAGTCCTTTTTAAGACCATTAGCAGGAGTTGTAGCAGCTTTTCCCCCTCCATATCTCTTTGTAAAATCATCCTTGATCCTTTCCAAGAAGGCAATTGGAATTTGTCTGCCAGCTGACTCAACTGCGACCACACAATATGCTGCAAGAGGAAAAGAAGACAAAAGCAAACATGCTTAGAGTAGTATATTTCATTAGGACTCATTACTCTAATGCACAATCAGAACAATGTCTTAAACCTAATGTCCCTTTTGTTGCTTTTAAAGAAAATGCAAAACTGTATATTAAAGGAAATAAGAAAGAATGAATAGGATTTCAAAGAGTTCCTAGAAGTCAGCTAAAAAATACATTAATAGACTAATAGTTAACCAGTTATGCATAGCCATGCATTATCATTCCCTGGGAAATATGCATAAACTAACAGTTTGTCCCAAATATAAGCATTCATTTCCTACAGATTCTATAAAAGATTAGGCATCAAAGCAGGCACATTCTTAAGAGGCTCTCTAAGAAAATAGTTAATCTCCCGATTAAAATTGTCAGATATGGATATGCTTAGAAGAAGTACAAGTAGGAAAAGTCTCTGATAAGAACATCTGATGAGGACAGATACAACTTCCGACTCAAGGTCTCGAAGAGGATAGAAGTTTAACCATGAATTGAGTCTCCAACATGTCACTTCAATTTAGTCTAGAAAATTATGTCTTTAGAATCTATTAAAAGTCTCTAACTGAGTGGGCTTCTATTACAATGCATCACCTCTACCTCTAAAAACATGGCATCGCCTTTAGGTTAATGATGAAATGCCAGGACCTTCAACCACGATTAGAAAATACCTAAAGTGATGTAGACATTTTTTTTTTGAGGAAAACTGCATACGGATATTTACTTCAAGAATTTGGCACTTAACCATAAGGTCAATTGGTCAAATAAATAAAAATGTGCTGATAACAAATTTTAATACAGATTTAGGACACTAACTAATGAGTAAGAACCATGGATGAAGAAAACAGTAGGTTCCAGACAGATATCCAAGACTCCACATAATTCTTATGCACTTTATGAATACTTCTTTTCAACCAGCTTCAGAGCTTGAAAAGGCAAAATTAGTAATTTTATCTCTTACTCAATCAACGAATAGAGGTAGAAGTTCATAGAGTATTAATATGAAATTAGTAATTCATATGCCATTCCAATGTAGCTTAAAAAAGAAACTTGTGTCTTTAGTATCTATAATTCCAATGTAGCTTCAAAAAGAAAATTGTGTCTTTAGTATCTATAAAATATTTCTAACTGAGCAGGCTTCTGTTAAATTGCATCACCTCTACCTCTAAAAACATGGCATCACCTATAGGTTGATGATAAAATGCCAGAACCTTCACCCACGATTAGGAAACACCTAAAGTTGATGTAGACATAGACTGCTTATGGATATTGACTTCAAGAATTTGATGTTTACCCCAAGGTCAAACAAATAGAAATGTGTTCGTAACAAATTTGAGCATATTTAGGACACTAATTAGTAAGAACCATGGATGTTGAAACAGTGAATTCCAGATAGATATCCAAGAGTCCACAAAATTCTTATGCACTTTATGATTGCTTCTTTCCAACCAGCTTCAGAGATTGAAAACGAAAAATTATTAATATTATCTTGACCCAATCAGCAACTAGAGGTAGAAGTTCATTGTCCATACAGAACAAATAGAAGTGACACTGCGATCGTTCTTCCAAACAAGTTGTCTTAAGTTGGCATGGTTAAAGGATTACAGTGCCTTCTGCAATTGTTAATAGGCATAAGATCTGAAGTGGATTGCAGCGACGCAAGCTGCAATAGATAAGAAGTCAAGGATATGAGCTCCTCAGCGTCTAGTTATTGGCTGATGGAAGAAACAACAAAATCCAGGAAAAAGAACTCATTTATAAGCTGACTATACTTCCTTGGCATTAGGGAATGGAAGCAATAACAAGAAGATACTCATACTAGCAAGCAACTGTTGAAAACTGATAGTACTCTACAACATTTATGTTAATGTGTAAAACTAGCTTAACAACAAAAGAAAAAACCCCATCTATATGATCATCATGTTACTTTGGCTTAAGAAATAATTAACCTAGCAGCATATATGGAATGATAAGATACAACAGAGAAAAGCTGAATCAATGTAACGCTGAATCAATGTAACATGACAGAAAACAAGCGAAATATTGTGTGCATATGTAGAAACACAAGGCATACATATGTTAAAAAGAAATCAGAACTGAGAATGTGTAACAATAAATTTGCAAATTAACTCTTCAAAAGAATTTGCAATTTATGATAAATCATATAGATAAAACAGGAAATACTGCCTTTCAGAAAAAAAAGGAAATACTGGCTTCGGTTGCAATGAACGATTAGCAATTAGGTCTCTCTCAAAGTTAATTCTAGAAACGGCAAAGATTGCTATCTACATAATTTTACACTCCTTTGTCTACTTCCCACACCACTAGTATCACCACGAGCAATCAAAGCCAACAAAATAAGATGATAATAGAAAGAAAAAATATAAACACTTGAAGATTTCCTATTTCACTCCGACTTGATTTCTTTTAGTTTAGTTTTTCCCTTTACGTAATATATTTGGCGACTATTCAGCATGTTGCGGAAAAGATGACTATATCCTCGAATAAAACATTTGAATGAAAGGTGTACGAAAACAAAAGAATTGAATCAATCATCTGAACAAAGTTTTATGAAAACAAAATGATACGTTAGAAAGAACGCCTTCTTTACACTTCTTTAGTTTGTCAAATGGATTATTAAACATTCATTTTACGGTAACTTCCATTATTTGACTAGCGGACCAATACACATGAGAACGTCTCAGCTCCTTGTTGCCTTTTAAACAATAAAACTTTTTACCATTCCAGAATCATGATAAATAACAAAAGAAAATTGTCCGTAAAATTCAACGGACAAATGGTGATGCTATGATTTGAAAACATGGATCCGAGCGTGGGAGGTCCAATCCCAACAAAACCTAATCCCGATTTCTCCATAACGGAGCAGATCTGGTCCCATAAACCCTCATCTCGTTCGGAAAATTCAAAATAATCTTTCCACTGTATCAAATTATCTCGAGTCAACGAAATGATTCGCCATCGATTCACCCCACATCGCATGGGATCTCTCATCAAACCTTATTCGATGATGCATATCTCCAGATCCGGCAGAACGACACAACAAAATCCACGCAAGATCGACCAAATTCAAGCCCGTTTGGAAAGGGCGAAAGAGGGGAGATGGAGAGAGAGAGAGAGAGAGAGAGAGAGAGAGAGAGAGAGGGAAAGAGAGAGATCCATACTGTAGCCGTCGTCGACGAGGTAGTTGAAGGTGTGGCCGTCGCAGTTGTAGGTGAACTTGTTGTTGGAGGCCGGGAGCTTCTGAAGGCACTGGGCGGCGATCGTGGTGAAGTTGCCGCTGAACTCCGTGTACTCCGCCAGGATCACCGTCCCCCGCGCCACGAAGCTGTAGATCAAGCTCTGCTGCCCCATCCCCTTTGCTCCTCCCAGAAACGAACCCTAAGACCAGGAGAGAGACGCAGAGGAGAGGGAGAGAGAAAGAGAGAGACGAGGAGAGATGTGGGAGGAGGAGGAGGAGGAGACGACGGTGGTGGAAAGCAATGAAGAAAACTGGAAAAGTCTATTATGTTGTTCAAGGAGAGGAGGTGATGGGGATGGGGAAACTTCCTTGATGGCAAAAAAGTATGCTTCAAATTTAAGTAAAAGAAGACGCTCCATCTACTCATTTTTATTTGATTTTATTATTTCGCCCCTCTTTTATTTATCCTCTTTTTCAACTCTTTTCTAATTTCCATCCTGTAAATCATGTTGTTATTAGCATAAGTTTCAAAATTTGTATTTCTTAGGGTTTAATACATATATTATCCGAAACATAATGTGGTATTTGGCATTATTAGAATATTAATGTGAGGAATATATATATATATATATAATTTCAATAACATGAAATTTTATTTTATATTTTTTTAGTTGATAATTTGATATTTTATGAATCCAATAAGTTGAGATTAGAATATGAGATGAAAGAAATGGAAATACACTTATTATATTTTTTCGGTAGTTTTTTTATTATTCACGTGTTAGGATTTTATATTAGTGGTCTAAAAATAAATGTTAATTTAATTAACCGTACTTTAAAGATAATATAATTTTTACTTCAACAACTATAATTGATTTAATTATTTATTCTGTTGCAGAGAATAAAATTTTAATCTACATAGTAATTCGATGTGAAAGGAACTTTATCTTATTTATTAGGTGGTATTTAGTTAAAGAATAAATTATAGAATAAGATTTTATTCCATCGAACGCTAGTAAAAATGTGATGGACAAATTGGTAATAAAGAATACTGAATCTTAAAAAAATAATATTCTTTAATGAAAGGATAAGATGATCATTTCATAAATATAAAGAAATAAAGACTAGACGAAAATCAGTATTAACAATATTCTTTTAGTTATGCAACAATATTGTCCAACGGTTTAATGTTTTTTTATAAATAAATAAAAAAATTGCATAAATCAATTTGTCGATAATATATGACAATGTTTGTATATAAGAAATAATTTTAATTTCGAGTTCAATAGAAGATATTTTTCTCGAATTTCTTTAAATTTTATTTATTACCAAATATAAAATATGGACATTTAGAGGCAAGCGGTTGGCCCAAACGCTTCTCTCTTCTCTCACATGAAACGCTTGAGAGGAAAGCGTTTTGACCCAAACGCTCCCCTCCAAACAAAGCCTAGAGTCTGTTTGATTTGAGGTGAAAAGAGAATAAAGGAGGTGAAGGGAAAGGAGGTTAATAGTTTAACATCGTTCGGTTGCATTTTTAACATAGAGAAATGGAGGGGAATAATTCCCTCCATTTACCTCTATTCTCCTTCAAGAGCTCATTTTTCTTTGGAAAGGAGAGGAAAAAAATATTTAAATATAATTTCCAATTTTGATCGTATGTAACTAACTATATAAATACAAATCTTAGGATATATTCGTCCAATAAAAAATATAATTCTCTTTTTTTTTATTCTCCTCCCTTTAATTATGTTATTCAAACAATGTTAACGTTTTTACCTCCTTTCTCTTCCATTACTTTTCCCCTAATTTCTCTTCCTCTCTATTACTTTCGTTTTCCCTTAATCATCCTAAAATCAAACAGACCTTTACTTGAGGTCTTGGTGAACATTAGTGGGCGTTTAACATTTCAAAAAAGAAATTGTAGTCAATTCAAAATACTCTTCTATCGTTTTAAAAAAATTGTAATGAAATATCTATTTATTTGCATGGAATTATAAGAGGGTGTTTTTTTGGAGACAATATTTTTATGTTACTTCATAATATTATATTAAATTATCTAATCCTATCGTATTACTTTATTCACTTATTTTAATTTATATACAATCCGCATTACTAGCAATGCAAGTGATAATATGAATTATTTGTGGGAGAGATTGACAATTCAAATAGCTCAGTTGGATAAAAATCTAAAATAATTTATTTTTCCACATTCATCCTATAGAATGCTATTTAAACAAATGATAATAAATAAACCCAAAAAATAATGTAATATTTTATCAATAGTATAATTATATTAATCACTATAGTAATATTTTATTGTTATCATTATCAATAAATAAATTATATTATTTTTTCTATTCATTTTAATATTAGTATCATTAATTAATTATAATAGATTTTTTTATATTATAAATAATAATATTTATATTATTAACTATTATAATATATAATTTAGAATACTTAGTATTGTTATTATTAGAATATCGTATACTACGTATTATATAAATTTATTTGTTTGATGTATAAAATTTATGAATTTAAAGTATATGTTTGTGATTTAAGTTTATGGAATTTAAATTAAATTTATATAAATTTGTAAACTTAACTATTTTTATATAAGGATAATTTTATAAATAAAATATACATCATTTTGTTAATATTTTTATATAATAAATAAGACAATAGAATTTGTCAAGTATAATATTTATGTATTGTAAATAAAACATGATAAATTTGGAGAGAGGCAATGTAGATCATCAGATATATATAATAATGTAGGAACGAAACACAATTTTTTGGCGAGGAATAATGGTAAAAGCTATATCCAAAAGCATTAATATAACGTCTCCGAAAGTTGCTACAAGTACTCATTCGGATAGTCTTGTGAGATATTACTTATGGTTAGGTTTGACTTGATTTTTGACACATTTATAATCAACAAATATATCTATGCGTGTGCAAAAAATCAAAAAAATAAAACTTTACATTATGAAAGGCTTAATTATAAAACATAGAATAATGTCATATTAAGTAAATACCTTTTTATTACAACTCTATTAATTGATATCTAGCTACACCTAATCTAAATCATGTGCAACAAATTTATGTTATAATAAATATCATCACCGTCCACGTCATTATCATCACTTTGCCCTGTATAGGACCTAGATGTAGGGGAGGGTGACCTCCCATGGGCTAACATCAAATATGTAAGACTCAAATAGGGTAGAAAATAGATAAATAAAATAAATAATGTTGGAAAATAAGTTTGATCATACTTGTGAGATATCTACATAGAAAGTAAAGGGTAGAGAATAAACAATCATAAATAAGCACAAGCATTCATAATTTTCTTTGCATCCAACAGACTATTTTTCAACTTTGGATCTTTCATTTCTTAGAACAATATTTATTCTTTGTGTTTTTTCCTTTTGCTTTCATCTTTGTCTCTTTCACTTTCTTTTAAGAAAATTATCATTGAACTTCTTTCATCTTTCATTTTATGTATTGCGAAGAGCTCATCATCTTTTTAGTGAATATCATGATACTTTCACATATTTTCGTCAGTGGTTGTACATCACCATGATAGTGAGTGAACGTTCCTATATGGTGAAAATTCATAATTCATTGCACAAGATGGAGTCTTGTACAATAGAAACATTGGCTAACTATTTCATCTTCCCATCTTGGGATTTCACTATTTTGCTTTTAACTACACCCCTCCTATCCCTACCTTTAACTTTTTATTCTTTATTCCCTTTGATAATCAGTGCACACGAAGATCTATAGCTTTTGACTTTTTATTTTGTTTATTTTAACTTTATTATATTTTTTTCTAAGACTTTTAATATTCTTTTAAATCTTTTTTAATAAGCATCACATACATCATCATGCATAGAAAATAACTTAATATTCATCTCTTGAAAAAATGGCCTATATCGGAGTAAAAACGCCTTGTGTCGGAGATTGACGTGATCTGTTTCCAGTCTTGACATGATCTAGTTTAGTTTTAACATGGTTTGTTTCTCGTCCTGACGTGGTATGCGTGCTTCCTTGGCTCTTTAAGTTAGTCAACACATACTCGTGTTGATAGCATCCTTAAGGTAGGACGCAGTTCGTGTCGAATTTTGATGGGGGTAATTTTATCGTTTAAATTATAATATTATAGATTTTTTTATTCTCGCACTCAATTCAATTCAAGTGATGGGCCATCATCGATATAGGTTCAATACAGTTTGGTTCAATGGAACACAATCAATTTTAGAGTTTTGCGGTTTTATCATCGTTCGGTGCGTATATAGGAAGGGCATGGTCCGTGCTGACATTGGATTTATCGAGTCATTGCCGATACAACTCGTGTCACAAAGGGACACAAACCCATGTCAGCATGTGGCACTTTTTTCCCAGCAGGACGTGGTCCGCGTCAGGGTAACACAATCCGCGTGTGGGCGCCAGATTTCTCTTAGTCGAATTGATGCGGCCCGTGTCCAGTTGTTCGTTCATCCGTTCTATTAATTTGGTACTACTTTGGGTTGGAGAAAATATACAAATAATTGATTATTATGAGAATATCCATGTATGATGTCTAATATCTAAAATCAATAAAACTTTCATAAAAACTTGGAAAACAATTATTTTTTCAAATATCATGGATTAAAAATAATAAAATAGGTAGAGAAATACCCCTAAATCTTTCTACCAACCCTAGGGGTTTCCTTAGATATATTTCTTGACGTTTGTATAATTCCTTCCCTCGTTCTTCTGGTAGTGTCAGGCTTTCTCTTGTTCTTCTTTCGTGTAAATCTTCTTTGTTGCTTCTCATTATACATTCATCCCTTCGGTATGAAGTTAAGAAAAGAGAATAAAAGATATTTTTTTTCTTGCCTTAAGACTTGGAGAGAAGAAGATGAGAGAAGGGGAAGGAAGAGCTTGAGACATTTTGAGAAAAAAATATGGAAGTTTGAGAATTCTTTCGGTATGAGGTTAAGAAAAGAGAATAAAAGATTTTTTTGTCTTGCCTTAAGACTTGAGAGAAGAAGATGAGAGAAGGGAAAGAAAAAGCTCGAGACATTTGAGAAAAGATATGAAAGTTTGAGAATTCTTAGAAGTTTGGGTTAATTCTATTTTCTTTTATCAAACTATAGTATATCTTCCAATATAACCCTTGAACTATATTTTTATCCATTTTGCACTCTTAAACTTTGCAAATAGTAACATTTAACCCCAAAAAGTAAATACTATTATCTTTTATGTTATTTTTTTTTCTAAATTATTGAATTGATATTTTACCATTTGTTCAAATACATTTTTAGATTCTCATCTAATAATATAAAAATTCTCGTAATTCTAAGTATATTTAAGATCCAACTTTATTTTTTTTATTTTAAATATTATTTTTGTACTTCAAAATATTCTTCGGCTTCAATTTTATTTTTTTAATCCAATTGCAAGTTTTCCTTTTTATATTTTCAAGCAAGACTAGGAGTATTTGTCTTTGATCAATTAATCAAATAAGGATAAAACAAGAATTTAGCAATTAAAAAAAAATAAAATGATAGAAAAAAGGTGAAACATTACTTTTGAGGTTAAGTGTCATCGTTAGATAAGTTTAAGGGTGTTAAGTAAATAATAATATAGTTCAGGAACTATGCTAGTAGATATCCATAGTTTATGGGAGGAATTTGGAAATAACCCTAAAAGTTTTTATAAGTGTTGGTCTAGAATTTAAATATAATTTGAGATGCATTTAAATTCCAAATAAGCTTTAATTAATAGTTAATAAATCCCATCGGATCGCCCTATTTAGGGAACATCGCCTTAAGGCGTTTCTCTAGGGGACGTTTGGTATGAGATAATCCAGACAAATTACCAATTATTTAATTTAAAATTTGCAGGGCTCACTATATTACCACATTTGGCTCCAACAAATTACCGAACTACCGGTGATTTTTACTTCTATGATAATCTAAGTTATCACATCACTAGTAATGAAGATAACACCCATGGGAGGTCTCTTTCCAGATTACCAGCAAGATGACATGCATTTTGACAAAATTATCTCTTCAATCGAACTTTAAAAATATTTATATTTTATTACAAAATAATAGTGTTCAATATTGTCTTCTAAATTTTTTAATTATTTTACGGTTGATAATGTAAACTCATATTTTGACCTAACTCACTTTTTTTCTTTTATTTACATTTATTTTAATTCAACAATTTTGGAGTATATTTTAATATTTTTTTATTTTATAATTTAAATTATAATTTGTGTTATTGCTATTTACCAAACACTATGTTATAATATTTTCGATAATTTATAAATTGGTAATCTATTTTAGTGGTGATCTAAATTACCGATTTATAAAAATTGGGAATGCACCAAACAACCCCTAAAAGTAATCTTTCAATATTATCGATAATATTGTATTAAATTATATGGGTCCACTACATTATCTTGTTCACTTTATTTTAATTTTACAGGTAATCTACATTACATGCAACGCACAATACTTATGAAGTGACAATCTGAATTACCCTATGAGAGAGGAGACAATCTAGATTGTCACTTCACAAGCAATATGTTACAATTTTTTTCCACATTTGACATTAAAATTTTATTTAACTAATAATAAAAATAATCAAATAAATAATAATATAATATTTTATTAATTAGTATAATTATTATTAATCACTATAGTAATATTTTTTTATCATTAAATCGATTATTATTATTTCTATAATTTTAATATCAACATTACTAATTAATTATAATTTTTTGTATATTATAGATAATAAACAATTAATTATTAATTATTTTAATATAATGATATTAAAAAATAATAACTATTATTTTTAGATAATTATATATTATTTATTTTATATATTTATTTGTTTGATGTATAGATTTTATGAGTTTATATATATATTTGTAATTCAAGTTCATATAATTTAAATTAAATTATAAACTTAACTCTATTGTTTAAGGGTATTTTGATAAAAAAATAATATTATTTATTATTTTTTATATAATGATTAAAATAATAATGATTATTATGTATATTGCTTATATATACTAAATAAAGTAATATATTTGATAATTTAATTAGTGATAATTTTAATGAAAGGTAATATAAATTATTAAGTAATGTGTAAAGTAATATAACGAGCACAACTCATTTAGATTGTGCTAAGATTACTAATATTTGGATTGTCTGAGGACATCTCTATAGTGTTATTAGCAACTCATTAACATTATTAAAATTCAATATGGATAAATATTTTTTTATATCGTAGTGCGAATATAAAAATATGGAAAAAATGAAGGTGCTACCTACTTAAATAGGTAGCACCGTACTACTTCTCATAACAACCGTAGGATGTTAAATATACGGTGGATATAAAATTTTCTCTTTCTTAAATAGTTTGTTATAAATTGTTAGATCTACCGTTATCAAATATCTTACGATTGTTAAGATAAGTAGTACGGTACTACCTATTTAAATAGGTAGCACCTCCATTGGACCCTAAAAATATATATGAATCAATAATTTTTATCCCAATCTTTGATTTTTTTTCTTTTACCTAAACCTTCGATTTGACCAACGATTAGTTAGTTTAATAATTGGTTGATTTACAACAAATTTAAATTTCAACTTAAGATACAGAATTAATAATATATAAAATTTGTAGATTATCTTGTAAAAATTAAAATGAACGAAAACTGTTGAAAAAATTAAAAAAATATTGAAAATAAAAATGCGGAAAAATTTGTATTTGCCAATTTTAGCCCTCTGTGGGTTGTTCTTTTCTCTATACTTATTTCCTTCCTCCACGTTTTCCGCCTCAGATCACCTCATCATCATCACCGTCGTCGTTGTCGCTCACATCGCCGGCGATCGATCTTTCGAAGGATTCCGGCATCGGAAATGGCGGATCAGACGGCGAAGGGCGACGAGCTGGAGAAGAAGGCCGAAAAGAAGCTCACCGGTTGGGGCATCTTCGGATCCAAGTACGACGACGCCGCCGATCTCTTCGACAAGGCCGCCAACTCGTTCAAGCTCGCCAAGAACTGTAAAATAAATAACAACGATCCATTTTTCCCCTTTCCCCAGATTCTCCGGATTCTTCTATTCCCCGATCCCTGCCGATTTTGTGTTAAATCGGTTCTTCTTTTCCGCCGATCATTGATCTGTTTCATGTGTTATTCTTTTTCTTCGCAGGGGATCGAGCTGGTCAAGTTTATGTCAAGCTTGCGAATTGTCATATCAAGGTTTGGATTCGTGCTTTTGCATATTGTGATTTCGTATGTGTGCGAATGGTATGCGAACTAATCCTGATTACTGTTTCATGGTGACTTGCAGTTGGAGAGCAAGCATGAGGCTGCTTCGGCTTATGCGGATGCCGCAAATTGCTATAAGAAAGTATCCATGAAAGGCATGACTAGTTCTTATTTGACTTTTCATTTGCTACTAAATGATTCAACGGGCAAGCTAACAACAACCATTCATGAAACCCTTTAGAGATTGAGCAACTTGATCTTTAAGGCATTGAATGTGATGTACAATGCATGTTTATACATCCACGGGTGCTAAAACGAATTGTAAGGAGTGATTTTTGAAATAATAGGATTTCAGAGGGAGACAGATTACATTATATGATTAAGATGTAGTCGCTTTGTTTTAGGCAGATTGGTCTACTAATTGAGATTTTAGATTCCTTGTCTTTTCTGGGGTTTGGAATGGGTAGGCAGGGATGGGTTCTTCAAAGCAAGTGATCTTACATATAAATATCCCAGTTGTGTGCGCACACATTAACACACCTTCAAAAATACTGCGACTCATGCACACATGCCCTTCTTTTCCAAACCTTGGAAGATTAGGATTTTTTACTTTGCAGTTTCATAATCGATAAACCTGCAAATTGTGCTTCTAATTAGTTGTCTTTGAGTATATTTGCATCAAATGCATTTTCACTTGCTAATGTTATTACTGTTGTTGATAATTTGTTGCACTATCTGCAGATGCGGCAGAAGCACTGAATCAAGCAGTGAACCTTTTCTTGGAGATTGGTAGGTTAAACATGGCTGCAAGATATTGCAAGGTAATAATATTTTTATGGAGCCTTTTAGCTTAAGTTCAATTGAAAAGCACTTTAGATGTACATTTCTGAGGTCTTTTTGAGCTAGCTGCGATAACTGAACTTTAGTTTTATCTGGGATTTAAGTGTCGAAGAATTATAGGAGTTTCTTAGGACTTATGTCACTCTGGTTAGAGTGGTTAACCAAGTTAATATAAGTCCTGAGCAGTATCAGCATGTTTATATTTTCTGATTTAGCTGTTATGCTTCTTTCACTTTTTAGTAGTAAAAATAGGCATATTTTAGTATTTAACATATATGCTGATTTCTTTTTGGTCTATTACGTTATCAATTTAACAGGAATTGGCTGAATTGTATGAGCAAGAACAGGATTTCTTGAAAGCTATAGAATACTTTGAGAAGTCTGCTGATCTCTATGATGGCGAGGGAACTACAACTTCAGCAAACCAATGTAAACAGAAAGTTGCACACTTGGCTGCTCAGCTGGAACAGTAAGATTATGATGCCATCTCGATGTCAAATTTTCATTACTCTTGTTCTTCTTATAATATTTATATCAACATACTCTAGATTGATATTTGATATTTTTTATACTAATTCACTATTAAAAGATGGCCTTTCAATGTGATGGTAACTTGATTGCTTGACATAGATGGAGTATGTCATGTTGAATTATTTGGGATCACTTCACAAATTAATGCTTGGATATTAAACAGATAATATTAGCAAAATACAGAAACTAGATGATTTAACTACTCTCTGTTATGAAAGCGAGCTATGGATATGAATTAGGAGGAGTATCATCAAGATTTTTTTTTTGACATTTATGTTTAAATTACTATACTTTCTTTGAAAGCCTGTAATTACTATACTTGTTACAATAATGTTCCTCATTTAATTCTTAGGCAATTATTGAACTGCATATTGGCATAACCATAGCTTGATGTTTTGCATGTGTATGTCTATTCATAAATGCAACAACTGAATGAAGGCAACAGCTGAATTATTTCTTGTCATATATAATTGATGAGCTAATGAAGAGAATGAAAATAAGGAAAAAAACATGGAAACAATCTAAAATAATACAAAAGATCAATGGAAAGATTCCAGAAAAAAATGCACTGATGAGTTCCAATTTTGAACCCTTATACGCTCAAGTGGCAATTCATACTCTGATCCAATTTATCCTGCATTTTCTTTCCAGTACACGACTTTCATGCAGCAAGTATAGTGAACTGTACATGTCAGTATGCTGTTTCTGTTAATATTTATGACTTATAATGACTAATATTCAGTTCCATTGCCATGATATTTATCCTTCAGTCTTATCCTTTTATCATGATCCTAATATCTCACCTTTTTGCGACTTTCTTTTAATTGCTTCATCTCATATATTTGGTTTGGCCATTGATTTTTTGGTAAAATATCAAATATTCTTGATTTCTTTGGGTAGCCGCAAAAACAAAGTCACCCTCATTCTTCTGGTTATTTGACCTGTACTTCTACTTGTATGAAGATATTTGTCTGCTAAAATGTTTGCTTAGAATTACATAGATGGAACAATATTTATAAATTGTGCTACAAATCCACAGATATCCAAAGGCCATCGAAATATTTGAGGGAATTGCACGTCAGTCAATAAATAACAATCTCCTGAAGTACAGTGTGAAAGGAATTCTCCTTAATGCTGGCATTTGCCAACTATGCAGAGGTGACATTGTGGCAATCACAAACTCATTGGAAAAATATCAGGTCTTAACTGTATCATTATTTTGTTTTCTAGATATCAGTCTAAATCCTAAACCCATTATTACCTTAATATGATTTCTTCTACAGGAGCTTGACCCCACCTTTTCTGGCACACGTGAATTTAAGCTTTTATCTGTAAGTTTTCTTTTCTAAAGAAACTTTTATATATAAGTTGTTGGTTGGAGTGTGGTTTGGTCGTTGTATATATGTTTTTATCCCAATATGCCCAAGCTCTCAAAGTGCTATTTCGTCTTTCATTACTCATCTACAGTTTTAGGGTGTCAGTTTGGAATTCTGTCATTTGGTTTGGCAAATGTTGTTACTGTTATCTATTAGTGTTGACTGTTCATAATTTATATGTTCTGAGAATTTAGGAGAATATTAAGTATTAATTTCATATTTCCCCTAAAAAAGTACTAATTCATGATTTTTTTTTTCATTTTGAGATGTAAGCATATACTAGCGAAACTTAAGTTGACATGATTCCTGCCCTCATTTTGTCTCGATCATGATTTGGGCATATACAAGTTATGAATTTCCTTCACTGGTGGGTCTACACCTTCTTAGTTCTAATGTTAATTTCGATGTGTCGCACTGACCTAAATCCCTCTTCATCTTAATATCGTGTCAAATCATTGCTACCAATATTTTAAGGCTACAGAATAGGTGTCTTCTCACATATACGTCCAGAAGTTTTAGGCAATGTATACGTCATATTCTTCTTAGCCTTTACAGTTGGGCATATAGCTTGTGAAATAACCTTGCTTTCAGAGCAATGAATATGACTTATGTTGTTTGCATCTTTTTTTTTTTGTGGTGTTTGCATGTTGTTCCATGAACATGTAATTAATGCCTGGTTTATTCTTCGGATATAGGATTTAGCAGCTGCAATTGATGAAGGAGATGTTGTAAAATTTACTGATCACATCAAAGAATATGATAGCATGACTCGCCTGGTATGTCTTTTGACATCACGTATTATATTTCATGCTTTAAAATTTTGTTTTCTCATTGCACAATTTTTTTTATATTTGAATATTAATTGAATTTAATAAATAAAAAGTCAGATTGACAGGGGGGTGGATGAAATATGTAATTTTAAGTAATGAATGTAAAAGTACAAACACAAATTTATACTAGAATGAATTTGCCTCAGAAATATATTGTACAAAAGCCAAGTATCCCATTTTGTGATGAATGATGATCATTACATTCTTTTAATGATACAGCTTATTATCAGCTTTTTTAGGGCAAGGTTATTATCACTTCAAATTAAATAGTTGTACAAAGAGTATTCAAAAAGCTTGTTTACAAGTTATTTAATGTCGGAAACTCTGATTGGTCAATAAATTGAGAGTCTTGACTTGTTCCAACAGCCTGAGATCTACGATTGTCTAGAGACAGTTGAAATTTACCACCTTTTCAGGCCCTTGGAACAAATACCTATGTGGTTACGCCAAATGGAAACTAATTCCTAGCTCAAGATATGCAATGAAAGCTATTTGTTTTTCTGGCATGGATATACATGAAAACATACTTTGCTGGCTTTAAGTAATTGGTTATCAGGGTATCCCAGCACTTTTATTTCATCTAGTCATGTGGGTCAGGAATATGATTTCAATAATATACTTCACTTAATGTTGTGATGTAAAGTGACACCAAGAACTTTTACATCATTCCTTTTGACATTTTCTGTGCACAATGTCCAAACATCAGTATAGCTGCTAACTCCCTAGGTTGCGTTCAATCCCTCATAGGGTACGGAATAATAGGAAGTGACATCTGGATACTTCTTTTTGAAAAGGGTGACTTACCGGGTATTAGAATGTCATAAAAGTCTTTGTTGGATAAAGGTTAATTGGTCGGTAGGAGGCATGGATATCGGTGATTGTGTAATCTGATATCAACATCTTACATGAAATGTGGGTGGAATATATTTTATCATCCACTTTGGAACTGTTAAGATTGATGGTTTATACTTCATTTTCTGCTCTATGGCTAAAATGATTAGTTGTGTGGTTATGATACCAATTTTTAGAAAGCATGCACATATTGTCAAATGCCGTGTGGCATTTCTATTAATAATTTAGCATTAGCATATGCAACTTGGGTTATTACATTTAAATTTTATCTGACCTTTTCCCAGATCTTTCTTTTTTGTCCATCCACTTGATTGGTAGCATAGAACTGCAAACAAATTCTCCAAACTATCAGTTACAATGGTAATTAATTAACAGGAGCAAGGCCAGTGGTGGTGATGGAAGCCAAATCATTCGACCATTTACTTTTTCAGTCAATATATTACTGGACAATCTTATACTTTTACATAGAAACTCATCTCAGAAATGTTTTAGATGATGATATGCTCCATCAGTTTTCAGATGTTTGTCAGCGCAAACTAGGAATTCTACATGGAAGTGAAATAGTTTTAGAAACTCATTGAATTACAATTTTTGTGTCTGCTAAATACTGTGTAAAAATCCACCATGTCTGATAGATGCCAATGCTGTCCGAATAAAAGATCTACTTTTTTTCTCATTTGCTTCCAGTATACAATGGTGGTGATCTCATTTCTAACTCCACACTCTCTTGAATGACTGCAGGATCCTTGGAAAACCACTCTTCTATTGAAAGCAAAGAATGCACTAAAAGCAAAGGAAGAGGAGGAGGATGATTTAACTTGAAGCTTGCTACGAAAAAATGCACTAAAAGTGAGGATGATTTGACCTGAAGATTCATATTCACTGCTTATAAGAAGTCTGGTCGGGACTCTATAATTCTATGGAAACAACATGTCTAATTAACCAGATGTATGAAAAAATATTGTGTTCTTTGTGATGCTTTTGTGACTTTGAGTTGTGTATGCTTGCGATTGAAAATATTATGTTCTTTTTTCACCCACAATGACCACCAAATCCTGCTAAAAGATAGATAACATTGGCAATAATGACGAGTTTCTTATTCTCTGTGGCTTGAATTGACCTCTCGCGGGTTTCTTTCTGTTGCAAATTTCTCTATCATTGCTAGCTGTTGGTCCTGTCATTTGTTGTTACTGCCAGAATTCGAATGTGAGATCAGGCAATAATTCAGTGACGGGCCCACAGTGAACTTACATGGTGCTCTCACTCATGTTTGTGCATGCACATCTGCTTTCTGCATTTTCGATATTTTCATACGATCTCCGTTTCTAGGTCTATCAAAATTCCACAAGAATCTTAGATGGCATGCTTTGAAAACATTATCTAAGTGCATAGAGCATGTCAGCTCTGTTGCATTTGTGGCTTTGTGCAACTTATTGCAGTCATCTTGGTTATTTTAAATTTTTCTATCGGTTCTTGCTTCTTTCAGAGTTAAGTAGCCGTCGTAAACATTGTGTTCTCGAATCGAGAGAAAATATTACTCTCGATGGAAATAATATTGAAACATAGAATTCTTGACATCGCTAGTTTTTTTGTGATAGTGTTGTTAATGGGATCAACATGTGATTGTCATAATAATTATTATTTTAGATCGAGGAATTTAGATTGCAGCTTGCAAACTTCATGTTAATATTATTGATTAAGAGACATCGCTATTTCAAGTTGATATTACATCTTATAAAATAAAACATAGGAAAAATGTATTTAGTTATTTGCCTTCAATAAAAAAACGAGTTTGGACTATGTGTCAGCCCAACGATTAAAGATAAATTTTCAAAAGGTTAATATTAAAATAGTTAAACGAGACACTAATTGAAATGATTGCTAATTTTACATTGAATGATATCACACTAATTAAATAAACTAATTGTGATGCTCGGATATTTTTTTAAAAAATAGGGTTGAGAATGGACTTTGTTCAAATATAACACGGCCCGTGTTCACTCATCAGCTGAAAACTCTAATCTAAAAATAATTAGGAGGCTTAATTGACTCTATTTCAAGCTAATTCAAACCCTATGACAATATATCCTTAGGTACGAGAGAAATACATCCAGAACCTCATATTTTTTCCTAGACAAAGAGCCTCCTCTTCTCTCTCCTCTTCCTTCTTCCCTTCTTTTCCTCAATGTTTAAGGTAAAACAAATAATCTTTTGTTCTTTTCTTCTCTTAACTTCACATCAAATGGATGCATGTAGGAGAAACAAAAGAGGAGAACAAATGAAGGAAGAACATGAAAAAACTTGATGCTATCGAGAAGAACAAGAAGAGAAGTTTAGGATCGTCAAAAGATATGTAAGGGAATCCTTATGGTTGGCAGAGAGATTTAAGTTTATTTCTCTACCTATTTTTAATAGTTTACCCATGAGATTAGAAGAACAATGTTTCTCCCAATTTCTCCATGAAAAGTTTTAGATTTCAAATATTAAGGAACAAAAAATTCATGAGTACAAGTATCCCCCACAATAATCAAAATTTTATGTATAATTTTTTTTATAATTTTCTACATCTAAAATATTATTAAAATAATATCGACGAAAGAATGGACATACAGACACATACCACATCCCTCGGAAGCGGTTCACGTCACTCGACCCAAAAGAAACTCTACGGCGAATGCGGCCTCGTTCCCCTTGGATGCATATCGTGTCATGGTGGTAGGTTATGTGAAAACCCTAGTGCGGCTCGCGTTCAACTGAATCAGCTCGTGTTAAACCGCCAAAAGAAAAACCTAGAGCCAACACAGGTCGTGTTCTCCTTGGACACAGACCTTGTCCTAGAGGGCGAGTACGTGAAACCCTAAATGGATCATGTTCCATTGAACTTGGGCCGTGTTCAACATAGGAAATTGAAGGTGACCCATCACCCAAACTGAATTGGGTTCGGTAATTAAAAACCCTTGAAAAAAATAGAGGAAACAATAGAACGTACCCTGTCAGATCATAATATGGATCGCGTGGACCAGTTGGGAATGAAGAATACGCAAACCGTAGACAACACAGACCGAATCAAAATTCGAAATGGATCACATCTCATATAATAATAAATAATAAATTTCATGAATGTCACTTTCTGTTTAATCGGACTGTGTCAGCCGACCAAGGAAGAGAACACATACATGTGAAATGGATTGCGTGGGAAGATGACATGGATAGTGTGTTGTACAAGAAGATGGCGATCAATGTCATAGAAACGGACCATGTCGCGCCGTGGCACGGGTTGTTTACCAAGTCATTGGGCGAAGATGATTTATTGCTTAAGGAATGGGCCGTGTCGCAACTGGACACAAAACATTTTTCAAAAAGTGGATTTTATGCTGATTTCATATGAATAATGTGATTTGATTATTAACGAAGGATAAAAATAATTAAAAGCTAAAAGAGATATAAGAATGTCAAAAGAAACAAAATAAAAGATGAAGTTGTAAGTCTTCGTTTGCATTAATTATCAAGGAAGAAACTAACTAAAGTTAAAGATAGAGACAAAGGTGTATTTGAAGACAATATAGTGAAATCCCATGATGGTGAATGCAAAATACATAGTCATTATTTTTGTTGTACATGACTCTCCACCAAAAGGGAATTCGGTTTCGCAAAAAAGGTCATCGTGGTGTGTACATTCACTAATGAAGACATATGAAAGTGCCATGATGTTCTTTTAAGAGATGAAAATCAACTCTTCGCAAGGTAAATGTCAAAGATGAAAGAAGTTAAAAGATAACTTCTAAAATGAAAGAAAAATAAAGAAAGAAAGATGAAACTAAGAAAGGAATACAAAGATGCAAAAATGGAAGTAAAGAAAAGAAAATCCAAAATAAATGATATTCTAAGTAAAAAAAAAGATACAAAGTCAAAAAGAATTATGTACTTAAGGAAAGCAATCCAATGGAATTTAATTTTGTATCTATTCGTGCTTGTTCAATGATTTATATGTAAAAATTTTCAAGGTACAACAAAGATTTTCAGCATGATTTATTTTTCTTTTATTTTATTTATCATATTGATGTTGAATCTAGGATTCCGAGTGTGTTTTGATGATCACAAATATGTAAGTGAACTTAGTCTCCACGGATGAACTTGTTGAGTTGAATTCTATAATAGGTTGATTCAAGTTCAGGAGATGTTAGATCGACCAAAGCTAAAAGACTGGACGACCTATGCACAAGAATCAGAAGAAATATATGTGTGCAGTGGCCGTCCTAAGAACATAGAGTGGTCGACAGATGTTGAAGGAAGAACACATATGAAGAAGAGTTGAAGCATGAGTGAATATATGATGAAGGATCAGGGGATGACAGGTCGACCGAAGCTGAAGGAATGGATGACCAGTGCACA
>LTAE01000834.1:0-22208 GCA_001647135.1 Pontederia paniculata
ATTAACAAAATCCTTTCCTGTAGGCAGGTTTGTTTGGTTGAGAAACAAAATTGGAATGTCAGAAGGAATTTGATCCAAAGGGGAGTATTGGAGACTGAAGCATGCTTGAATCAAATTCCATCTGCCTCAACTTAGTTGAAGACCATGCCTTTAATGAATTAGCAGTTATATTTTTCTCAGTTATGTTTGGCAGTTATATGCTATGTCTGTGTAGTTATTTGCAGAAGTAGTTTAGTTAATGTGTTAGTGTATGGGCTGCTCTTATCCATTGAGCAGTTATGTAATTTTTAGAGTACAAATACTCAAGACAATGATGCAGTTATTTTTTCTCTGATTATCAAATGATAAACATCAGTTATCATCATCTTCATCTGTGTGTTGTTCATTTTGTTGTTCTGCATATGAACTGACATCAGAAATCAATCTGATCTGGTGTGTTCATTGTGTATGAGTTAAACACAAGTGGATTGGTGAGTTTGAGTGTTAAGATTGTGAGAAACAACACATGTAATTGTCGTGTCCATTATATGTTCTCTTGGTCCAGCTTTTTTTGTTATATGATAATCTTGTGAAGTTCTTTCATAGTGGCTAAAATTGACTTCTAAAATCAGTGGGGGCGGGAGATGGAGTGGTAAGCAACTCTTCCTCGCTTATGCAAATCTCAAGTTCGAGTCCTTGCATACGTAGAAAATTTTCGCAGGAAGCCTCACCCATTATAGTCAGGGGTGCGACTCGGGTCGACACAGATTAGTTGAGGCAAAACCTTTGAAACTGTGGTGACAACGGAAAATAAAATAGAATTAACCTCTAAAGGAAGTTTACAAGGATTCTAGTTTGATGGTTTTGTGAAAGAAAGACAGATCAGGGCGAATAATGTTCGATTAGGTAATATGTTTGTCAATATTACAACTGCGCTCTTGTGTAGAACTTATTGATTTTTTGAGAGGATGTAGAACTTAGCAATGGAGAGCTGACACTATAAAATTCAAAAATTACACTTGCACTTGCAATCTTCTGAGACCCTCTGTTCTGACTTAATTTTATGACGTTGATTTTATTTTGTCTTTTGATATATTTTCTGTGAGAGCAGAAGGGTTGACTACAGCAGATTAGTATCATCCAGCTTTATTATTATTCTGTAAGAAGTACATGAAATGTACTCTGATAATAAGAAGAAACAAACAAGTTTATAGAGTCTCCCGCCATTGTCAATCATAGTCTGTCTGTGATGTACAGTGCCATGTAATAAAGCTTCCTTCATTTCTTTGTGACGACCTGATGTTTTATGCATTCTTTTCTTTGCGCAAGTATTTTTCCTTTGAACTATGGAGAATAGAGGATTGGGTTTGGGCCAAATATCCAAGTCTAATTCCATTCTTATGTGCACAGTGTATTTAATACTGTTTTTTTCTTCGAGAAACTGTATATTTTGTACTGTTAGTTTTCTTCAAGCCAAGATCTGAATCACTGGAAATATGAGATATATCGCAGGGTCATTGATAACTTTGGTACCAGGTTTTATTGTGTTTATATATAAATTTAGTTGGGCATACTGATCAAATTTATCTATACACTGGTAGAAAGATGATCTGAACTTGTAGAATTGAATGAATATGGTATCACATCATTTGATTCAATGAATGTCACCACAATATAAGTTGCATAGTAAATCAAGATGCATGTCTTTTTTTTTCCTTTTGTTGATTACTAATTTGTCACCAAACTATATTTTTCAGAATGAACCAGAGCTATTATATGGGAATGAAGAGTTGTGGGCATTTGTTCACTTTGCTGGGGAAGATCACACTAATATACAAACTCTTGTAGCTTTTCTGAAACTACTTGGTAGTTTGGTATGATAGATGTGCTTTATAAGCTCTCAGAATTTTGATATTTTTATATCATTTCGTTAATTTGTTTGTTTTGTCTTCTCAGGCTTCGAACGAGGAAGGTTCTTCAAAAGTTTTTTCTCTACTTCAGGGTAAAACATTCCGTTCAGTAGGGTGGAGTACTTTGTTTGATTGCTTATCTATATATGAAGACAAATTCAAACAATCTGTCCAAACCTCTGGAACCATGTTGCCCGATTTTCCTGAGGGTGACGCGGAAGCACTTGTTGCGTACTTAAATGTTTTTCAGAAGGTTTGCACTTTTATCCTCTGTTCTCTTTGTAGTACTTATGTCACCATAGTTATATAATCTAATGTTGATTCAATGGTTCTACCTTTGCCAATTATTATTTTCTTTTAGGGCATCCACATCTGTAAGGAAGTTATTGGTTCATTCTATGATTACTGTTGACCTCGATTGTTGGCCTTCTTTCTCTGAAGACATTGATGCCTTAAAAGATTGATTTTAGTTTTTGTCTAACATCTAAACTGAATAAAGAAAAGTTAGGTTTGTTTTCTTTTTATATTAGTATCCAACTAAAGTACATTGAATGAAATAATGAAATATTTTTTATTAAAATCCAACTAAGGTACATCAAATGAAATAATGAAATCAGCCATACTAGTTATATTTTAATAAACTTATTCTGAAAGATGTCATAGTACATTCGGGTTTTTTAAATGATAGAAACATCATCATCTGTTTTAGAGTAATCCCATATTTTAGGATTACAAGTTGCAAAAAATCCACTCTGAAATATTCTCTCAAAAAAGGTTGCTCTAACTTAAAGCTATTACAATATTGTCCAAGGTATGGTTGCTGAGTTTGGTAGGATCTCAAGAACTAGATATGACCTTGCACGTGTGAATAACTAAATTGATTATATACACATGAATGCCAGACTTTTGCTAATCATCCTTTTACTGTTAAAAAAAAGACTATAATTGATTAATGTGCTTAGACTGTAATATTGATTTGCAATCTTTTCCTTTGTCAATTTATCTAGCAATTGTCTTCCATAAAGAAGTTATGTCCAACCTATCTGTTTATTTTATTTGTTGATGTTTCTAAGACTGAATATTTCTGTTTTATCCACCTATAACTCTTCATTGACTTTTGTTTTTAATTTTCGTTGACCCTCCTGTGTCATTTCCATTGAACAAAGCATTGTATTCCTGATATCTAACATGATATGTAACCTTAGGTGGTTGAGAACGGAAATCCTACTGAAAGAAAGGGGTGGTTTCTAGATATTGAACCTTTATTTAAGCTTCTTGGTTATGAGAATGTGCCACCATATTTAAAGGTTAGTTGGTTGTTTTCATATGGATATGGTCGATTAAGTTAAGTAAGTTCATTATCTTGTTAACCTTCTTTTTCAGGGTGCCTTGCGAAATGCCATTGCTGCTTTCATTAGGGTATCTCCAGCCATGAAAGACACTATTTGGAATTTTCTTGAGCAGTATGACTTGCCTGTAGTAGTTGGCCCTGCCATTGGGGGCAATGAGAAACATTTATCATCACAGGTACTCATTTTCATGTCATTATGCATTGGTCTTTTTTAAAGTCTACCTTGCCATTCAGCTAAAACAATCCCCCTTTCCCTGTAAAAAAGTTTACCTTTCCCATTTGTGTTGTCTTCTGTTTGGTTTGTTAGTTTTATGCCTTCTTTTTCTATCTATTTGTTTTGTGTTTCTGCTATTTTATTGTGCTATGCATTTGTGGTGTTTGTTCTGTTTCGTCAGTTTGTTGATGATAATATTTGTTTTCTTCTGTCTTGTATTTCATTTCTCTGTTTCTTTTTCTGGTTACTATTCAGTTTGACATCTGTTTTCTGACAGATATATTTTTATTTGAAGTACATTTTTTAGGAATAATCGTTTTGTTTGTTTTGTTCTATTCCTTTGTTGTTTGATCATCTTATAAAACTTCTACACCTGTAATTATAATAATTATTCAGCTTTAATCTATTTAATTTGCACATTTAAAAGCTCTCCTATAATTGAAACAAAAGCTAAAGAAAATTCATACCAAACCATGCCAAGTTTTGGTGTGCTGCAATATTTGGCACATACGATGTCTGACCCTGATTACAATTATGCATGGTGGTGGTACATACTAAAAACATTGTGTTCAATACCTCTGAAAAGGTATTCATTTTACTTTCTTTCCATGAATCATTGTATCTAGTGCTTTTCATGCACTTTCGATGACATTAGGAATCTTTTTTGTGTATATTGAGGATGTTTGACACACTGATACTACTTGGGGTTCAGTATTAATGTTGTCCATCAACAGGGGAATGTCGAGGAAAGTTTTTTTCGAAAAAGACTTTCCTCGAGGAATGTCGAGGAAAGTTGAAGAGGAATTTGTTAGAAAAGTATGTCTTATTAATAAACTTTTAGAGTGGAACCTTTATGCCCAAAACCCCGATTCGAGTACGTCTGAAGTCAAGATATTTAGCACAGAAAAGGGTGGAAAATCCTTTTTCTTGTGTTGTCTTGGCTATTGTCCTCTTATAGTCACTCTTTTGTTCTTCAAGGGAAAAAGAATCTAATGCTTTTGCCAGTTAAATTACTTAATCTTTTAGTAGATGTAAACCTACTTCTTTCCAATTTTGATGAGCTTGTTTCTTTTCATTTTCATGACTTTTATGTAGCTTCCATATACTATCTATATAGAGATATAAGTCCTGACACTGGATGCAATACAATTGATTTGAGTAATGGACTAATGGGTAAAGTTGAAGCAGAGAGGGAAAATATTCATCAACTCCTGAGTACCTTTGACTTTTCTATTTGACTGATTAATTATGTACCTCTTGCAGGTGTATGACATGCGATTCGAGCTTGATGAAGTTGAAGCAAGGAGGGAAAAATATCCATCCACTATATCTTTTCTTAACTTGTTAAATGCGCTTATCGCAGAAGAGAGGGATCTAAGTGATGGAAGCAGAAGGTCCCAGCTCTACGCCAACCCAAGTTACTTGTCATTTTGAGGACTTATTTTTATGATTCTATCTCTTAGTATCTAGTTTTGCAGGTTCGTGGGTATCTTCAGGTTTGTCTATGATCATGTCTTTGGGCCTTTTCCTCAGAGGGCATATGCTGATCCCAGTGAAAAGTGGCAGTTGGTTCTTGCTTGTCTGAAGCACTTTCAGCTGTGAGTTCTATTCTTCAGCAATTAATTCCTATTTCTAGCTAAAACGACGTTTTTAATCATATGAAACACACCATTATTTTATTGTCAGAAATTCATTGCTTGTTTCTTGTGCAAACCTAAATCGTTCTTCATGAGGTTTCCTGCTTAACTACTATTGGGGGTTCTTGACTACTATGCCATATGGATCCAATAGGATTTAAAAGTAGTTTTGATGACAAGCAAACTTTCTATCCTGCTGTCTCCATATCTCCTAGTCAAAGTGTGACACATAATTCTTTTCTTGACAAACTATTGCCATATGCATTCGTTGACCACTGTACAAATTCATTGCTGGTTTGTTGTACAAACCTCAATCCTTCTTAATGAGGTGTCATGCTTAACTATTATTTCCATACGGATTTATTAGGAGTTAGGAATAATTTTGATGAAAAGCAAACTTTCCTGCTATCCTTGGTTTTGTCTACATATCTCTAGTCAAATTATGACACTTAATATTCTTTAACAAACCGCCAATTTTTTCGTTGAATAGAAAATTTTTTCACATTTGGATTTTGTAGTTCTCATTAAACTTTCATGTTGTTTATGAATTTCAGCATTTTGGAGATGTATGATATCAAAGATGAGGATGTCAATACCATGGCTAATATGTCTCAGCCTTTGGCCCTTAGTCAATCGTCACCGCTTGAGGCACAACTCCCTGTCTTAGAACTCATGAAAGTATGTCTATTTCTTCTGTTTGATTTACCTTTTTCTTGACAATAATAGCTCTCTAGTTAAGGAAGTTCTCCATGCATATATTGCTACTTGCGCTGTTTCTTAATCTTACAAGTTTATTTCCTCTAACATTCCTTGAACTATAACTTTTTTCGTATCTAACCCTCAATTCTGAACTTATAATCTATTTAAAGAAAAGATTATTTCCCCTTACACCCCTAAACTTTAACTTATTTCCGCATCTAACCTTGAACCATAAATTTAAAATTTTCGATCCCTAAATTTGCGAGGTTTGACACTTCAGTTCTCCTGTTTCTTTTCGTTGAATTTCTATTCAATTGTTCTATTATTTTATTCTATTTAAGAAATCAATTATTCTTTTATAACTGTAAAAATAAGCTTTACCCTTACATCTACAACAAATATTAATAAAAAAAGTAAAAGGTGGCACACTCCTCCCCTTGTGTTGCTTCCGACTGGATCAGACACTGCGGGAGGGGGCAAACACCCATTGTTGGTCGGAGGCAGTGCGAGGAGTGTGGACAATACCTCTTTTTACATAGAGGTAGTCCTCTCCTCTTACTTTTGTCTATTTTAAAATTTTGATTAAAATGCATTATACTATAATTAGTTAGCATAGGTAAAAATGTCATTTAATAATTAATAAAATTAATTTACTGGAAAATTTGACGAAAGGAGATGAGAGGACTTGCATGTCAAACTTGGACAATGAAGAGGGAGTGGTGCTCCCTTCTCGCGGTTGCCTCTGTTAGGAACAGAAGCACCTCCCCCTCCTCTATGTCCTTTATATACATAGAGGACGGAGTGGTGTTCACTTCCCCCGCATTGGCTTCGGTAGAGGGGGGGTGGGGGCACCACACCCTCCAACCACCTTGGGGTATTGGATGACTCCCTCATACCATCGGAGTCTACGAGTGCCCCTTGTACGGTAGAAGAGAAGCAGAGGTGGTGGTGCTCCGTCACACTCTACCAACGTTCGCAGTTTGCAAGGGCACCTTCTTCTCTTGGCCTTTTATATTTTTTAATGTTTTATTTAATAAATTATAAAAAATCATTTAGTTAAGCATATTCATATTAATTGTAAAAAAAATTAATAAAAAAACTAAGGTAATGGAAAACTTGACCGGATATAATGGAAGGACTTACGAAACAAGTCGGTATAAGTACGATGAGGGGAAGTTATAATTGAGATGAAATAACCCATCTTACGATTTGTAAACAAGTTACATTGTTCTAGCATATTTTCTAGTGCAAGCAACATTTGGTTTTGCATATTCTTTTTTGGGTTTTTTCTATTTTCCTCTCTTAAACAATACACATATTTCCGCTTCACCCCCTAAACTTTAATATTACCCACTAAACTCCCTGCAACTTTTTAAAAGCTTCCACTTAACCCCAAATACCTAAAATATATTTACTTTGTGCCCTTATTTAATTTATCTATTTATTATAAAAGAATTAAAAATTTTGGAAACTCAAATGGGACCATTAGGAAGATGAGGTGAGAGGCAGGTCCTATTTGTTTTTTGTTTTTATTTTTTTAAAATTAAATAGTCAAAATCAAATAAGGGTAAAAGGTAAAAAAGTAATAAGTTTTAGGTATTTGGGGTTAAGTGGAAGTGTTTGAAAGTTGAGGGATGGTAAAGTTTACAGGGTGAAGTGAAAATGGACATGGTTTTAAAGGAGGAAAATAGAATTAATCCCTTTTTTTGATAGATGGTTTTGCATCTTTGACATTTATTGAATTTAGATCATATAACTATGTCTATGTTCCCTTTCAACACATAAACTGTCTTCTGTTTGGGCTTTTGATATCGACTGGGGTGAAATGATTCCCAGTTTTTGTGGAAGTTAGATTTGTTTATGTGCTTTAGATAAGGATGAAGGTTTTTGTGCTATCTATAATAGTTATCAGTTAAGGCTGGTTTATTTTAGGAAACCAGGCTTTTTTCTTGTGTTTGGCAGCCAGGAAGCTCTTATTTTTTTAGGGGAAAACACTTTTCAGTCTCACATTGTCATGTGATGTTAAAATATAAAGAATATATGAGTCCAACTATGGTGCAGCTATGTGCAGTCAAGGGTAGTGTACGTGTAAAGTACAACTAATCATTGTTACACTACACAATTAAAAAAATGTTTAGATTGTGTACGTACTCTACCCTTTGGCTTCACTTGACTGTACCTAATTGTGGCTGCACATTGGTTTACTCATTATATATTTGTAATCTTATTTTTTCTTTTACAACTAAACAATTGAAAACACATTATTTTCTCTCCAGAAACCATTTCCCACTCAGAACTTATTTTTAGCGACACAAACGTGGCCTAAGGTGAAACCATTTTGTTGCATCTTTAGTTGTATCATTAGTAAATACCAAATATGTTCTAATGCTTTTCAGATTCTTGCATATTTAGTAAACATCTCTTAATGCACCCTTTAACAATATTTTCATTAAAAATGATATTTGGTTTTCAATTTTGCAGGATTTCATGAGTGGTAAAGTTATTTACCGTAATATCATGAGTATCATTTCAATGGGTGTGAATACAGTTATCAGTGATCGGAGTGGTCAAACATATGGTCTACTTTTGGAGAAAGCTGTGAATCTTTCATTGCAAATCATTTTACTTGTTATGAAAAATGATTTATTTCTTGCTGATTTATGGCGTCCAGTTTTCCAGGTTATAATTTAAAATAATTGTATCCTATTACTTTATTCTTTTCTGTAGTTGCTCTAACTAGTATATAACAGCCGATGGACGTTATATTATCTCAAGATCACAGCCAAATTGTTGCCCTGTTGGAGTATGTACGATATGATTTTCTACCTCAAATTCAGCAATGTTCAATAAAAATAATGAGTGTTCTGAGGTACTGTGCTGGTGTTCACTTAATGTTTCTTCGACTGTTAAATTAATTTTTACATAAAGTTTTGTGCTTAAATCAGTTCTAGGATTGTTGGTCTTGCACAATTATTGTTGAAATCAAATGGTTCTAAGTTTCTAATTGAAGATTATGCAACCTGTCTGGAGTCCCGTTTTGATGAGTGCCAAATGATGGATAATGCTAAAGATGATACAGGGATTCTTATATTGCAGGTTGTTTTAGCTCACAATATTTTTTTCGTGCTATTATGCTAGAGAAGTTTAAATTTATGCGACAAAAGAGAAGTGTTGAAACTTCGTTTTGATTATTTCTTCAGCTTCTTATTGATAATATTGGTCGGCCGGCTCCAAACATTGCACATCTTCTTCTTAGATTTGATGTTGATAGTCCAGTTGAGCGAACTATCTTGCAGCCAAAAGTTCATTACAGGTATAATGTTTGAATTGTGAAGAAAATTTTTTATTTTTCTCCTAAATGTTTGATGGCAATAAATTGGTCGCTGTCGTGGTGCTTTCTGCAGTTGCTTGAAGGTTATTCTTGATAATTTGGAAAAAGTAGCGAAACCAGAGTTAAATGGCTTATTGCATGAATTTGGCTTTCAGGTCAGTCAAATATCCTGTTTCCTATTTGGTTTTTATTTCTCTGGATGCTTGAAGGCCTTTTGTCGAGGGCTTAAGAAATGTATCTTTGCTGCATTCAGCTTCTTTATGAACTATGCTTAGATCAACTAACTTCTGGCCCCACAATGGATATTTTGGGCTCAAAGAAATATCAGTTCTTCTCAAAGGTATTTATAATTTTTTAGTTATGTAGTATTTTATCGGTGGTTTTGCATTTTTATGTGTTATATTCTTTATTTTGTCAATTTAACCTCAGCACTTGGAAACAATTTGTGTTGCTCCACTCCCTAAAAGGAGTACCAATCAGAGTCTTCGTATAAGCACACTGCATCAGGTATACCTGTCTATCACATTTTATTCTATTAATTTTTTTTGTTCCTTTTAACTTTTTCCTCTATCATGCTGCATGTACCTGCTGTGGATATCATCACTTATAAAGTTGAAAATATCTGCTCTCTCAGAACTTTCATAGGTCTAAGATACAATTTTTTATTTGCTCAACGTATAGGCCTTTCCAAATTTATTACTGTTATGTTCTTATAGGATTAGGATATAATATTATTTTCTTTACTCATTACAGAATCCTTCTCACGTTTATTACTTGAATGCTCTTTATACCCTTTTTTTTAAAGGAAGATTGTTATCTATTAAAAGAGTGTCCACATCTCTTTATACCCTTAACCCTGATTGAGCTATCCCTGTATGCAGATAGTGCCTGTAATGAAGTGAGATTTAATTTTCACATTAATGCTCAATATTAATGGCAAAATTGGATTTGCTTTTGTGATCTTAGAACCTTTTATGGCTTTGTTATGACAGACATCAATTTGGATCTGTTAACAATTTTCTTTATACCTGAAATTTCTTATAAGTTGTAAGATAATATCAATTCTGGTTCTATCATGGAAAGGTGTCATCGTTGACTTTCTATAAGCATTCTGATCGTATGGATATGAAACTGATTTTCGTTTGGATGTCTTATTTATCAGATGCATTTCAATAGTGATTCTGATATTATTTAGTGTGTTTGACCATGACGTTGTGAGTTGGATAAGGCATTGTTTCCTACTTGTTTCTTGCCTTCCATTTATGAATTTTTACTATATGCTGTTAAAGTTTCATGCTGTCATCTCTTTCTCAGAGAGCATGGCTGTTAAAGCTATTAGCATTGGAGTTGCATGCAGCAGACATGAGTTCATCTTTGCACAGAGAAACATGCTTAGCTATTCTATCAATCAGTTTTGCTCAGAATCTTGGAATGAGTGGAACTTTCAGTCCAACCAATACTGTCGAGACAGATGGTATCAATGGCGGGCATAAAACCATGCAAAAGAAAAAGGTTTATCTTTTATTTTTTTCATGGAATGGTTTATTTTAATATTTCTTATCTTTGTCTACTTGGTCCTTTTCTTCTGTATTTGATTGTATATGGCGCCTCCTACGAATTCTGAACTACACAGAAAAAAATTAGGGAGTGTTGTGATGTGTGCTTTTTTTATACTGGGGTTATTGCTCTAAAAAACTTTAGCTAAGCTTGTAGTCGTTATAGTGTATGGTCCAGAAACTATTGAACAATTAGGGTGAAGTTTATGAATGTTGTGGTTATGGAGCTGATTGTCAGCAGTGCTAATGGCAGTCATAAATCTTCCTGTGATTTATATGATCCGCAATTCACTTGTGGTCTTCTTTAACTAATTCTATTTTTTTGGTGCGTAGCTCGATAGCTGGAATCATTATATTAGTTGTTGGGTCCACTTAGATTCCTAAATAGAATAGTATAGACTAAAAGCTTGTTCTAATTAACTATGAGTTATCTATTAGTGGAAAAAATAACACATGGGTCTGTAGTGTATTTAAATTAGGGTTTAATGGAGGTGTACCCTATTTAAGTAGGATACATCGTGTATCCTATCATTTGGACTGTTGGATCTGAGATGTGTGGTTAAAAATAAATAGTCTATTTAATATTTATATTTTATACTTATTTTTATCAATCACACATCTCAGGTCAACGATCCAGATGATAGGGTACACAGTGTACTTAAATAGGGTACATCTCCATTAAATGCTATAAATTATGGAAGTGTACCCTATTTAAGTAGGGTACACCGTGTACTCTTATCATCTGTACAGTTGGATCTGAGGTGTGTGATTAAAAATAAATAGTCTATTTAGGATTCATATTTTCTATTTATTTTTGTCAACCACACATCTCATATCCAACGGTCCAGATGATAGGATACACGGTGTACCCTACTTAAATAGGGTGCACCTCCATTAAATTATTATTTTTTGTGTTTTGCCTTGTTTGTCATCATTCTTATGCTACTTTTCTCACGATTAAAATAAGTTATGAGTAAAAATGAGTTCTGGGGAAATATTATTCAGGAAAATAATTTGTTTTATTGTGTTTGGTTGTGTAACTAAATATAAGTTTAAAAAAAATTAAATTAATCATTTTTTTTATATCTGTCATTATAGACAAGAAAATCTTTTCAAATCGTTGTATACAACTTTCTTTTTTCAATTTGCCCTCCAAAATACTTGTCAATTGAAAAGTATCTTTGACCAAGATTTTCCTACTTGCAAAAAATATGAAGATTAAGGAAGTGTTTTCTTGAAAAAGTTTTCTCTAAATCAAATAGCCTTAAGTCAAAGTTTTCTGCAACCGTTAATGATTAGCATAGCTCTAAAGGAGTGAGGTAATATGCTTGTCTGGAAAGAAGACATTGTGCATGTTCAGGTTCTAATATATTCATCTCTCAAAAAAGGTTTGAAGATATAATTTATCATGTGTATATTTCTTGCTATTAAGGTTTGAAAATCGGCATCATAGTGAGTAGATGATGCCAACTATTTACATATAAAAATGTTCTATGGACTTATGGTTGTTTACGTTGCTAATGAAGTTGTTTAAACCATGATATACACATAAAGTTGTGGTGGACAGTGAAGCCTCTTTATCACTGGAGAGATCAGTCTGTCAAAAGGGAGAAAATGAAAAATCTGTCGCACACTCATCATACAAAACTGTTTTAGGTCAGATGAGAGTGGGATCTGCTGGGCCACTTGTTTCATCGCTCACTTGAAGTGGAGTAACCTGTCTTCTCTTTTTTCTCTTAAGGAAATCAGATGAAGTACAGTTGGAACTAACTTAATCTTCTGGTTCAGTATGAACCAGCTTGTAGTCTGGGTTGCTTTATGTTTCCTTTCTCAGTATCATTTTGTTAACGTGGCAGATCCTTTTTGAGTCAATAGAGTAGCAAAAGAAGAAAGAAATGCTGAAAAATGAAATCGAGTATACAAGTCATGAGCTTTCTTCTTCTGCATGTCCATTATGTGACTATTATAACACATTGACCTGGGAAAGAATCTTTTAGCCTAACATCACTATCTTTGAGTTCATTTCCAAAATATGTTCAATGATTGTACCAATTGGCACGCCGTCCACTTCTGAATGTGCCTTATTGCAATTTCTATAATCAGTATTTAAATTTCTTTGGCAAATTTAATTCACAACTCTCTTGGCTAGTTTTTTTTCCAGAAGGGGATCCCTCCAGATCAAATTGAAGTTTTAGTTATGCAGCACAGTCCTTGTTTTTTATCCATTGTACTTATTCTCCATACATCTCATGGATAACCTAAAACAATATATCGGTCACAGTCAAAAGCTCCTGTTTACTATTTTTCATCTTCTGTGATCGCAACAAACTTATATTGTTCTTTGGAGTATGCATTATTCTATTTTCTTATGTTTTAAGACTTTATCTCTCAAGTGTCGAAGGCAAATTCTTTTAGGTTGTGGGTGAGAAAAGTGATGCAAGATTGACTTTTCTATATTTGCTTCCATTCGAAATTTTATTGTTATTTTCTTGTCAGGTGTTGAACTTGCTGGAAGTTGTTTGCTTCTAAAATAGTTAAATTTTCCAAGTCTTATTGTTGTTTGCATATGCAGGTGTTGGAGTTGCTGGAAGTTGTCCAGTTTAAATCTCCTGATGTTGATCTACAATGTCCTCAACTCCTTTCAGATTTCAAGTTTCACATGCAGGTTGGTTTAAATAATAGCACATTCGTCTTTACTAGCAGTTTAATTACTATTCAAAAATCATTTTCTACAGGTGGAAGACATACTTAAAACTCCTGCAACATCTGAAACTGGTGGCGTATATTATTACTCAGAGCGTGGTGATCGGCTAATTGACCTTGATGCTTTGCATGACAAAGTTTGGCAGGTTATATTGTGTTATCATAAATATGTCCCATGCATTTGGTTTTAATAGTTTTGTGACTTTGATAGGGGCTAACAAACTCATGTACTATGACTTCGCCCGTTCAGGTTTTTACACAAAATCTCTCCCATTTTAATGAGGTTCAGAAGAGCGAGCTGAGAGCCTCCATTCAGCAGTTGTTAAGATGGGCTTGGAGGTATAACAAGAATCTTGAGGAGCAAGCATCACAGCTTCATATGTTGACCGCATGGTCACAGTTTACAGAGGTTGATATCATCGTCTATTTTATTCTTCATCATAGCATATGTTTATATTTTCTTGTTTGTTGATATTTTTCTTGTTATCTTTCAGATCTCCATATCTAGAAGGATGTCTCTTCTTGTAGATCATTCTCAAATTTTATTTGAGTGAGTCACATATGTGCTTTCTTTATTTTTTTCTATTGAGCAGATGCTTGCTGCCTAAATTATTACCATCCCGGAAGTAAAGTAACATGTTATATTGACAGGTTGATTGGCTCTTCATTAAGTGCCTCCGCGTCTCCTGATTGCTCATTAAAAATGGCAGTAATTTTAAACAATGTAAGAGCAGTAATTTGCTGCATTCTTTAATTCAGCTTATTCTCATACCTTTTTTATGAGGTTGTATCTCGGTTACTGGCCCTAGGTTGCACTCACTTGCATGGCTAAATTAAGAGATGAAAGGTTCTTGTGTCCTGGAGGGGTGGATTCTGATAATGTCACATGTCTAGACATTATCTCAGCAAAACAGTTGTCAAATGGAGCTTGTCACTCCATACTTTATAAGCTTATGATGGCTATTCTAAGACATGAATCATCAGAAGCTCTGAGGAGGAGGTCTAGTATTTAATTTCTCTAAAGCATTGTTTAATTTGATGATGTGAATTAACTGGATTCCCTTTGTTCCTTCACATGCTTACTCTGCTTAATCTTCAACGTTTCAGGCAATATGCTTTAATGCTTAGTTACTTTCGTTACTGTCATAGTATTCTTGAGCCAGATGTCCCATTATCTGTCTTGAAGTTCCTGCTTCAGGAGGAACAAGCCGAAGATGATGAACTGAATCTTCAAAAGGTTTGTGATCCTCTTCTATTCTTTGCTTCCATATCATTGCATCAAATAAATGCATAATGTATCATAACAGTTTATACAATGACAGGTTGACAAAGAACAGGCTGAACTTACAAAGGCTAATTTTTCAATTATAAGAAAGGAAGCCCAATCAATTATTGATTTGGTAGGTCCATTTACATTCTTTAGCTTCTGGTTTATCCTGTGTTTTCTCCACTTATAGTTGCTCTATTATCACTTGTTTCGGCATTCGTGTGGTTGACTAATCAGTATACCTAGTCGTCCTATTTTTTCTCTGAAGAACTTACAAACTCACGATTCACTGAACTTTCTTGGATCAGCTGGATTTTTACTCATGTTTAACCTTCTTTTTTATTGGAAAAAAAATTACAAATTTTGTATCATGACAACAAGAAATGGGTATGACACAAACCTTGATAGAGCCATGCTGGCAACAATATGCTGCATTTATTTCTTGAAAAATAGAGTCATGCTTGATTTCTAAAAGTGGTTAGCTGCATAATATGGTTATCCTGACAAATTTTCATCTACTAATAAAATGTAACCTTATACTGCTAATGACACATTTCTGATCAATTATAACTTCTGGCTTCTTGAGTTCTGATTCCTTTATTTTTATGAAGAAGGAAAAAATGATTACAAATTTTGGTAGTCATCCATATGTATTAAAACTTGAAAGCTGTTAATTTACAAGTAAAAAGGCGAAAATATCTGCCTAAAAAGTAAGGGGTGTGGACACCCATACAAAAAGATACTTTCCAAAGCGCCATTCGCTAATAAAAAAAAGACACGGTGTACAATGTTCTCTACATAACACCTCACCCCTGAAAATAATAGAGCTATCACCAGTAGGCGTCGCCGTCCCCGAGTATGATGCGTGTATAGTGCTCTAAGGGAGCTCCAGAAATTATCTGCATCTGATATGTCAACAGTCATGCACCTGATCCATTGTCACACCTTTCTAGTTTTATGGCAATCAAAAAACAAGTGGGTTATCTCCTCACCTGATCCACATAGTGCACCCACCTAGTTTCGTAGACTATGATAATGATTTTGCCCCACCTCAATAGCCAAGGAGGTGTGGGATTGCCAAACATGTGTGCAATCTGCTCTGAGCGTGTCTTAAATGTGTGCTACCTGGGAGCAACTGCCTGCATATATATCCCTCGGAGTATTGACCAGAGAGCCATGTCCAACTATTTGCTTTGGATTGACCTGGATGGTGTCTCGAGATGCGATCTAAGAGTTCGAGTAACTCCTTGAACCTCTGGCTGATATGCCTGACCTGAACGGGGTCCATGAGCCACCTCTAGGATTGCCCATAACTGACCTACTTGGATACTGATGCAGATCAATCCACCGCTAATGGTGCTAGTTTGGGGAAAACCGTGTCTAATGTGCCTCCTCGTACCCACTCGTGATCCCAGATTAAAAGTATGTCCCATAGCCGAGGGGGTGCATAGAAAAATGGCCTGCCATGGAAAGAATCGCTGCATTGCCATGCCATAAGAATGAGGAGCCCCTAAGGAGTCGTGGCCGGGATTTCCATGAACAATCCCTGCCATAGCATGCGAAAAATACTGTACTGTAGAGATTGCTGCTGGCGCCCATAATCCGCCCAACCCATTGTGCAAGAAGAGCATTGTTTGAAATTAGTTTTTCTTACTAGTTATAGTGATAAATGGACATCACAGTTTTCCAGAATGGTTTCAATGCATATAAGATTAGGTTTAATAATTACAATATTTTCTTATCCATCAGTAAATACTTAATCTTTAATGCTATGTATGCATTGGTTTTCCAAGTATTTTTGGAATTTCTACAGTTGTGCTTGTCAAATTATAACCATATCTCAACTTGTATTAGCGACTTTTGCACTTGGCTCTTTGTCTCATTCAGTACTTATGTCAAATGTTTTGGATGCATTTTATAAATACTTTTCATTGAATGTATATGATGCATCATGATTTTTGCTTCTATTTCAGGTGACAAAGGATGCCATGCAAGGCAGTGAGGTTGGGAAGACAATATCACTATATATTTTAGATGCATTGCTCAGTATCGACCAAGATAATTTTTTCCTTAATCAAATACAGAGTAGAGGAATTCTGAGGTCATGCCTAATGGAGATCAGTAGTTTTTCTTCTAAGGTCTGGCATTCCAATATTATCGTTTTCATTTTATTTTGTGTTAACTACTCTACCATTACTTATCAGTCTTAGACTACAGATATCCAATTTGTATGACATCTCATGTAAGCGTAAATAATCTGGAATGAATTATGTTGTGAGATTTTTAGTTCCTACTCGCAAGTGTATCCATGTGTTTCCTTTCCTATGTGATGTTAAATTGTTTATTGACACAATCTATTCATATAAGATATAGTTTTCTAGTTCATTAGCATACTCTTGTTCAATGTCCAACTTCCTGTTCGAACCTGTTAGTTCAGACCAAGCCAGCAGGTGCTAACTCATTTGGATTGGAGGTGGGGCAAATCCATTTGCTACCTGAATCCACTGATCCACTCTGATTTTGTCAGATTTTTTAGTTTCTAAATTTTAAAAGCAAAATATGTAAAATAAAAAAAAAATATTTGGTTTATTGGGTTATTTCTGTTGCCAGTTGAGAAGTAACTGGTTCTTTTCCTGACGTCTGAAGTTAAAAAACATAAAGATCAATGTATTTCTAAGAAAAAGATGAAAAGATGAAACCTTGATTTTCTCACCTGTATTCTTCTCAATGTTTTCATTACAAATTATAACATTTTCCTATTTTCTTGATTCTGTCTCCAATGTGTACTGAGCCACTGAGGGTAGCTGTTCATCCCATACCAATGATTCCTATATCCTTTATTCTGGCACAAGCATTTCTAAAAAAAACACTTCGCATGAGTATCTTATAGTTTATGCAAGTTGCAACTCTTTAACGTCAAGGTATTCTGCAAAATGCAGATTCATGTAATTATGGTCTATCCATCTCTCTGAATGCTAAGAATCTAATTGTTGATCCAATTATTTAGGGTCATTTCCACTTGCCTTCTTTGGAAAATAAACTTTTGAAAGATAAATGAAAATAACCCAATTATTTATACTTGATAGCCACTTTTATTTCTTTCATTGATATCCCTTCCTTTCATTCCTGTGCCTTCTGTTTGGTTACTTGCATTACACTTTAATATTTTGTACTTGTCCTTAATCTAAGCTCTTTTAATATCTATATTCATTCTGTAGGATGGTTGGTCTCTAGAATCTTCACAACGTTTATGTACACTTGAGGCCCAAATTTCTCTGTTGTTGAGAGTAAGTTATAACAGTGGAAAGTATGGTGCTCAGATTCTCTTTTCTTTGGGTGCCCTGGAACATCTTGGATCTCTAAGAGCTGTGGGATTGCAAAGCAAGGTGGGGGTCTGTGTATTATTTTTGCATGTTATATTTTGTATGTTATAATTTACATCAATGCTATCTTCAGGGAAATTCAAGGTGGGCTGTTCACAGTGCTATTAGAGACCAGGTTGTGGAGGCAGATAAACAAAGATGGTTTGTAACTCCAATGTTGAGACTGGTTTCAAGCTTGACTTCACTTGTTGACTCATCAAATTTCCTAGACGTAAGTTTAGATAAATTATAAAACATTTTTTTCTGTTTTTCTATAGTATCTCTATGATGTTTCTATTGGTTTCTGACATCACTGTTGGCAACTTAAATATCACTACTCATCTGGACAATATCATCTCCAGAACTTCTTTTAGTGCATTGATGACATTAATCTTGGTCATATCACTATAAAAATATAAGGAAAGGATTCTTACACTCTTGCTAATTGAACAAAAAAAGTGTGTCCTTGTCTTTGTTGTCACTAATTTCCCTCCTCTTCAGGTTAAAAACAAAATTGTGCGTGAAGTCATGGATTTTGTCAAAGGACAACAGATAATTTTTGATAAGATTTTGAGGGAGGACGTTTCAGAAGCTGATGAGTGCACTCTTGAGCAGATTAACCTTGTTGTCTCTATACTCAGCAAAGTATGCTCACATATCTTTCGCCCTAGAGACCGTTGTTGGTCTTCCTCCAACTAAATGTTTGCACATGTAGGGTTTACTTATTTATGCATTGCCAAATCTCTGTCTTATAATTTTCACAGATATGGTCCTATGAAGAAAATGATGATTATGGTTTTGTTCAAGAGCTTTTTGTAATGATGCATATTGTCTTTCGTTTTGGTGGAGAAACTTCAAATTTCGTCAGGCCATCTGGTTTTCTTGAGGTATGCTTCAGTTGAAATTCCTTGTGTTAGAAGTTAGTAGAGATGATATCACCCTGATGTATGCCAATAATTGATCAGAGGCAAAAGAAGTCAGAGTTGGTAATGTATCGGCTATGCTTTAGTTTGAGCAGTTACTTGTTTTCTTTAATCACCAAGAAGCTACTGAGATTACCAGTAAGTCAACTTTCTCTCCAGATGCTAAATGTTTTGCTTCCATTGGCCTTGTTAAAATTCTCTCATTTGTCTTCTCTCACCCCATGTTGGTATCATGTATAGTGTAGCAAAGTTTTCTTGATTTCCTTTTTGTTTTAGTCATTTAGTATTTAATTTTATATCTAATGATGTAAGTTAGTTCTGTAGCTGCAGTTGTGTGCTTTCTGTGAGTTTTATATCATTTATTTGATTAACATTTGATGCGGCAGATCTCAGATTCTTCATGTGATCCAAGTAAACCTGTTATACAGCAGCAACCAACTCTACCTCTACTTTTGGACCTCCTGGCTTCCGTGGCAACTGCTTTGGAGAAAGGGGGTGAGGAAAAGTTCCTTTTGCTTAACAAGGTAGGTATACATGATGGGATCAATGGGTTTTCTCCTTGGCTTTTAGTGGTACTTGTGTTATTGCATGATGAGAACAATGGTTTATTGCACGAAGGAAATTCGAGTATTCTCCCTTAAAATCTAATACTTTTAGCCTCTTAGGTTAAGTTTCTTGATATGTATTATCTACTAGTATTTAGTAAACAGTTTGAGAAAATCTTTGTTTATTGTTGTTAAATGGTTGCATGTTTCAGTTGTACTATGATATTGAGTTATGATATTATGTGTAATCTACTTTCTCCTTTTATATTGTAGATTCAAGATATTAATGAACTCTCGAGGCAGGAGGTTGATGAAATCATTAGTCTATGCATGAGACAAGATTGCATCTCCTCTTATGACGATATCCGTAAACGGTAGCTTACGGCTCTTTCTCCTTTTAATTTGTGTATGATTTATTTGATATTATTATTGTATGCATCATCTTTCATTCTTTTGTGCGATTATGTGCTAGTGTTTTCTTTCTGTTCATTTGAATGGCAAGTATGTTGCTGGTTTATAGCTAATGTTAAGTTGCAACTGTTCCTTTTATGGAATGAACGTAATTTTGCCATCCTTTGATGCTAAAGAAACAATTAGTTTTGGTCTTCTTGCACTTGCACAACTTTTTCTATATTATTTATGTTTTCTAGAGAGAGAATGTAGTTTTATTTTTGTTGGATAGGATGACACTACTAGAAATGGGATGGTGTGAATTATTCTATTGGTCTAGTTTGAATGGTCTTGGGAAATGGAGCACAAGAAAAAATTAAAGAATTTAAGCAAGCGATATAAGTTTGCAGTAAACGCAGAAATAATTAGAAGGAATTAAACAAGCAATAAAAGTCTGCAGTAAACACAAGGCTTAGTATTACTACCCAAAGATGTCAAAATCGTGAAACTCGGATGATTTTACGTTCTTAACTTGGACAAACGAGGTAACTCGCATGCACACGTTTTGAAAGCACACGATAGAATCGCTAGACATTGCATGCCCCATGTCCAGTCTAAGGGTCTTTTTCTTTACTTTTTGGTCTGCTGGGTCCCACATGCTAGGATAAAAACCAGTTTCCTCCCCAAATCCCAAACAGAATGTGATGGGCTTCTCCACTGTGTTCGCGAGCTATTGTTCCTGCTGCCCTGTATCACTGCTGCTGTTCTCGCCGCCCTTGCTGCCGTTGTTAGTCGCTGCCTCTTGGTTCTCTCTCTCTCTCTCTCTCTCTCTCTCACTCTCGGCCTCTTCTGCTGTGAGCAGAAAAAGGTCGTCTTCTTCAAGTGTCCTCATCTGTCTCGGCCTCTTCTGCTGTGAGCAGAAAAAGGTCGTCTTCTTCAAGTGTCCTCATCTGTCTCGGCCTCTTCTGCTGTGAGCAGAAAAAGGTCGTCTTCTTCAAGTGTCCTCATCTGTCTCGGCCTCTTCTGCTGTGAGCAGAAAAAGGTCGTCTTCTTCAAGTGTCCTCATCTGATCGCAGCAGAATCCTCTTCTGCTGCAAGCAAAAGAGGTCGCCATCTTCAGACATAGCAGAAGAGGAGCAGCTGGAGGAGGGAGTCCTCTTCTGCTTTCTGCTGCGAGCAGATGAGGTTGCCGTCTTCAGGTGTCATCCTCTGTTCGTGAGCAGAAGAGGAGCAGCTTCAGAAGGGAGTCCTCTTCTGCTCATTGCATAAGAGGATGAACTATGTTGGTGGTTCCTATGTTGGTGGATCACATTGTCTTCAGCACAATAATAAAATGTACCATGCCAGCCATCATCTAGCACTTCCTATGTTGGTGGTACTTCAGTCCTTACATTAACATTTTTATCTTTATTGTTCTAAAAATGTTTGGTTTTATTTCAACTTTTAATCATTATTTTTGGGAATTTCGTTAGTTTAGTTGTTGTGTTGTAATAGTTCACTTTAGAGAGCATAAATTTTGATATTACGATTTTTTACATGATGGCGTCCATATTGGGCCCTCGTGTGTCAGTCTTGACATACTATTATGCTAGGCTATCATGCACATATGTGTATACCAGGTTATACACAGTCCTACCAAATAGTGTAGATTAGTCTTTTATACACAAAAAGTATATTTCTCCTCATTTCCATATGTAAAGAACGAGCATAGTGAATTATAGTTTCCAATAGCGTTGGAAACCCCAAAAATGATGCTTTTCTTTTCAAGCTATTAGGATTCCTTTTCACAAGTTGATATTTTCCTTCTTTAGAATCATTATTCTATATTGGGTCTATGTTTGATGGTATCTAGGCTAAGTTCATTTATATCACATTCAAACATCTGACTTTCAACTAACTTAATGTGAACGAACATTTTTCATGTTGATGTTCCCCTACGTTCTTTGGATGATTATTTTTACTCAAATTTGATAGTATTGGCTAAATTAAATGCTAAGCTAAATTGTTTTTCTTATAGAAAAGTTTGCCTTTTTTTTTTGAGGGAAAAGAAGGATGACTAGCAAGTTGGTAGTCATCCAGAATTTCATTACCGAAAAAGAGTAACCATACAGAGATTTAGATCCTCGGCGAGAGGAGAGTCAAAAAATGCTAAAACAGAGATGGAGAAAATGGAAGAAAAAAATAGAGGAACCGCCAAAAGAGCACGGAAGCAACACATAGTCAATGCCAAAAAAACTGAAACGCCTTAGTCACCAATAAGCGTCTGGTAGTGCCTAATGATGTTGTCAGCATAGCATCTCTCGGCCCTGAAAATTGTGTTGTTCCTTTGTATCCAGATTGT
>LTAE01000834.1:22952-65198 GCA_001647135.1 Pontederia paniculata
CATTACCGAAAAAGAGTAACCATACAGAGATTTAGATCCTCGGCGAGAGGAGAGTCAAAAAATGCTAAAACAGAGATGGAGAAAATGGAAGAAAAAAATAGAGGAACCGCCAAAAGAGCACGGAAGCAACACATAGTCAATGCCAAAAAAACTGAAACGCCTTAGTCACCAATAAGCGTCTGGTAGTGCCTAATGATGTTGTCAGCATAGCATCTCTCGGCCCTGAAAATTGTGTTGTTCCTTTGTATCCAGATTGTCCATAGGACAGTCAATAGTCGAGCACGGAAAGAGTTGGATCTATATTTCCATTATTTGATTGCATTTACATCATTGCACTATTTTCATCATGTTGTGTATATTTCATAGCAAGTACAACCCTCTTATGAAACTTCTGACATTACATTTTTCTCACAGGAGATACATTGCGATGATAGAAATGTGCCAAATGGCTAGTAACAGGGATCAGCTAATCACACTCTTGCTTAAACTTGCTGAAAGAATCCTAAACATCATCCTCATTCACCTTCAGGATGAGTAAGCCCAATAACTCCAATTTAACTTTGCATATGAAATTGTATGTTTATAGTGATCAACTATTTTTGGATACACCAAATTTTGTTCGGTGGCAACTGTCACATCCAAATGAAAATATAGATAAACATGCTCAATCCCAGGATCCAAATTAGTAATATTACTATTCTCAAAGTAACATCTCAAAAACTTGATATTATGTTATATATCAAGATCCTTGATTGCATCTTCTTACATGCCACATCAAAAGTTATACATTAATACAAAATGATCACACTACCAGAATGGTTCAAACTTTAAGTTGATCCTTGTCTTTATCCAAACCCAAAGCCAAGTACTTCGGCTCAAGAAAATATTTGCCTTTGTCAACCAGGGTGGTTCAATGAAAATTATTTGCAAAATAGCTAAGTAAGCTGGAAATACAATATGGAAACATACGAGCATATAAAAAAGTTTATGCTTGTAGGAGTTTAAAGGTATACACGAAAATGACATGCTTTGTGGTACCAATGAGTTAGAACACTACCTAGTGAGACCAAAAACACTTGCTGATGTCAAATCCTAATGCTACAATAGTATAATTCAAGGAAACAATATATTCAACTAGGGAATGATAAGAACATAACAATATGAAAACATACTACAACTCGGTATTCAGCTCATAACATTAACAAATTCCTACATTTGGAAAGATACTCATTCAGGTCTGAAAGGGTCATTACACCGGTTAGGGCAACTCGGGCCCATCACAAATATCACATGATTTTTGAGGTGGTAGTAGCATAAAATACCGAGATGCGAAGATTGTCAAGATAATAGAGTTTAAGCATGCATTATAGTTTTAAAACAAACACATATATTATATCAAGGAAAGAAAACATAACTCACAAAGATTTTGACAATCCAATAATGAGAAAAGAGGTGTATCAAATTACAAGAACTCTAAAAAGAAGACTTAGACACTACCAATAGGTTACTTCAGACATGGTAGACCATCAAGAAACATATTTATGTGTTTTTGAGAGTGAGAGATCATATAAGAAAGCTTGTAACCTCAAGAAAATCTGGTCACTAGTTTGACACATCAACAATGACATAACAAAGAAGGATAGAAGATTTGATAAACTACTTACCTACAAAGCTTTTTTGGTTGCTCACTAAAATATAGGACTTCTTTTTCCAAATTATCTTCCTTCTTTTAGCTTGCTCCAAAAGTTTCTTTTCTCAACAAGTAGCCCTAGAATTCTTTTTATACCAACTTAGATCGGCTTACCTTTGATGGGTAGTAAAAGATAAGGTTAAGATGGCCAAAATGGTCATTTTACTTCATATAAGTGATGGATGTGATAGATGCATGTAAAAGGATAAGTTTTCCATGTGTTTCCACATAATTTGAGCCAACAAGTTAAATAATTTTACAGCTGTCAAATAGTTGTCGCCTTAGGACCTAAGTAGTTTTGGACATTAACTCTTTTGTTAATTATCAATAAGTTAAATGATTTTACAGCTGCCAAATAGTTGTCGTCTTAGGGCCTAAGTAATTTTGGACATTAACTCTTTTGTCAAATAATTAACTAATTCCTCATGTGTTTAACCTTTACAAGTAATTAAATGTTTACCATCCATTTACATACCATAAAATTTAGCATAAGAAATTAAATTATGCATACACGTCTGTTAATCATAAACATAGACAATTAGATATGGGGTGTTACAGTAACTATATGTAGAGCCACCAAATGATCACACATTTTGCATGTATTCATTTCATATACTCAATGCATAATCATGACAAAAGAGATGGCATTCCTTTTATGATTGGTGAAAGCTATTTTGTTCTTTTTATCTGCACTGGATGTACTTTGTCTTATTTATCAATTCTCCTATCATAGTTGTGTTTTACCACTTTCAGATTTACTTAACTGCTGTACTATCTTTTGCATGACAGGACTAATTTGGAAGGTTTCTCCTTGTTTTGTGGGACTTTGCATCCAATTTTAGAAAGATATGAACAATTGAAGGAGGTTTGTGCTCTCAAAAGACATAGGAAAAATAATAATAGAAACATTTAACTTGCATTATGTATGCTGCACTTTGCAAGTTCTGATACTTCATCTTTTCTTTACATTTCTTTTGCTTTTACCTATGTTCATATTTTCTAGCTCTTTGATAACGAGTTTCTTTTTCATACAAAATTGTTGACTGAAGCCTAAATGTGTTTATGCATTATTTTAGAGAATTAAATTGCAAATATATTGTAAGGAATGTGTCAGAAAATAACAGTCTCTTATGGAGGATGTGAACCTTTGCCTACACTTAGAAAAGGATATTATTTGCTTTTCTGATAACCTGTTTTATGATGCAATATCTTTTGATTATACTCATTCCTGTTAACGTAAGAGTTTATTCTCACCTCTAATTCCTATACGAAATGCTTCCTGTGTGTATCATGCACAATGCAATAGCCTTAAATAATTAAAAGTTGAGGTCTTAAGTGAATGAAAGTGTAACAATATGATTAATAAGAATATATAACATGATATAACATCTATATGAGATGTCATTCAAGTAGGGATTTGGCTGAGATACAAATTACAAGTTTGAGTGTTCCATTGTAAGAACTAATGCATTTTCTGGTCTAGCAAGGTGTTCTTTTTGGGTGTTTTTTTAAGTTCATGTATACAAATTGTTTTCAATTTCTTGATTATTCTCTTTCTAAAAAAAAAAAATTCACAATAGCTTTCGCAGTTTTTTGTCAAAAGTTTTGTCACTAAGTTTACATTATATTTATAACACCAAGTCTAGTTCAATTTTCTTTCAATATTTGTTACTGAATATGGTTGATAGGAAAAGTTTTCACATGTTCAAAATCACTTTATTTCGTTTGTTTGTGCAGGACAAAGTTGGCCATGACCTGAAATTTTTCCATAGATCTGTGAGCACTCTGAAGGAAATGTCAATAAAAAACATGGCTCTCTAAATGTGTTATACAGGTTAACTACTTTGTTGATTCATTTATTGGTGATACTGTGCTAATTATGCGATCTTTTAGCTTCTGAAGAAACAATTCCTTTCCTGTACCAGCAGTAGCATGCTTCAGAGATCTATTGATGGTACTCAGATAATTCTCTCTTCATTCTACTCTTGCAACTTCTTTGGAGGAAAAAGGAGAGTGGGTACTAGAACGTGACATGGCAAAAGATCGTTACGTTGGCGCAAGTAATTGACAGATCTCTACTTGTTTCGGCTGACTGATTTTAACTGGCTCCCTAGTCTGCAAATCTGTACCATAGATGCACCATGATATTGATATGAGTCTGGTCGTTGGGGAGTACTCTTTCTATAGCACTCATGCTTAGTTGATTATTGGATCTTGGAATTCTTTCATGATCTGCCATACCCATGCTAAGTCATTCTTAAAAAAATCACTGTCGACCTGGCTTCCTTTTTCCGTCGTACTTCTAGGCCTGAATGCCTGTGAGAAACATTCTTGGGCATAGATCTGATGTATTGCCATGCCTCCAGGGTATTTTCTGTAAAATTACAATTAGGTAATTTTGTATAGTTGACAGCACATTCATTAAAAAGACTCTTCAGTTGAATCGTTTGCTTAAAATGTGTAACTTTTGGTCAAAGGTTGTTCAAACAGCTCACATGTCTTTGAATGTTCTGTTGTTCAGTATCGGTATACTTTGGGATGCTAAGTAAAGTGAGTTCTTTTTGTGCACATAGACTTGCCTCATCCACCATTCATAGGCGAAACAGTTGATGTTGTTCGATGGCCGGACCAGGTGGTGCTAGTTGCCTCGACCGTCAATTGACGAGACCAGAGGTCACCATGGTGGTGCTATTTATTGCCTTGGTCGTCAATCGTCCTGACCAACTTGTAAGGTAATCATCAACAGTTTTACCTCGGTTTTTGTCGGAAGTCATTGCGATCGTGGTAGAATATTAGGCACAAGGACATGTGTAATAATGACATTAGTAAGAATATAAAGGTAAATATATTCTTAACTTGTTAATTTTTTACATAAATAATTAGCTCTTAGGTGGGAATAGATGGTTAAATCAAACTATACACTATATGTGTATTATGATGATCTTGAATTCAATCTTGATAAAGCTAGTATATTAAAGAAAAAAATTTCATCCTCCCGATACTCACATGCAAAATATCTAAAAAAAATCAACATAATTATCATGTGTGCCAATTGGAGAGAGTTTGGAAAATTTAGGAGGATGAAGTTAAGAGGATATATGATGATCTGATGTGTGAAAATATGTTCAGTTCTGTTGAGGGCAGACAAATGAATTCGATAAGTAAATTTTAAAAGTATTGTATTCTTAAACACATAATATGAGTCATAAGCGTACAACTTTTCTTGCAATATTTTAGGGTCGAATCAATAGGAAAATTGAAATTCATCGCTTGACTACTTAATTTTATACTAAATTGAATGCGAAAAGGAATATGTTTATTTTATAAATGTGATGTAAATAAATTGAAACCTGAAAATAAAATAAACAATATATTTTTGGGGTTTTAAAGGTTAAAAAGATATAAAAGTAATTAGGTGCAGAGGAAGAAGAAATGAATCACTAAATCATGTAAAAGCTAGGATATAGGAAATGTTTCGAATTAAATCTTGCTGTTGAACTAAGTAAACTAGATGAACAATAATCATGGATCAATGAGTATTGGGTTTGTCCGCTCTCGTAGATCAAACTTTTACAACAAAAATCCACGGGGAATATTTGAAGACCTCTCGATGCTCTAACAATTCCCACTCAATCTGCTCTAACAATTCCCACTCAATCTCAGCTACCCCTAGGTCAGCGAGGTGCAACCTCTCGGCCTAGTGAATTGAGAAACGTGACGATAATCGTTTAAGATCCCACTCTCTTCTTGGATCACGATAGCAACTAGCAACATTCCCCATCCTCTCGGATAGAGATTTGCCATGAGGCATCACCTTACCATTCAATTCAAAAAACGAGTCAAGAAATCTCGAAAGTAAAAATATTAGAAATACTAGAGATGATTCAACACACAAGCAAAGTAGATGGCAATGAATGGAAACAAGATGCATTCAAATCAACAAAATAGAGTTCTCCACACTCTTATGTCTGGGCTAATAGATTTAGTCGATTATATTCATTGCAAACAATCCAAAATTATGAGAGTAAGAATCCATTTCGAAAATTACAAGAAAGCTAGAAACAAAAAACTCTGAATGGTTCTTCTTATCTTCTCCTCTTTTCCTGACTATAATACCAAATCAAACACTCGAAACTCCAACCTTGAATCTCTCTTCCGTTGGATATTTTTTCCTCAAGCTTCGACAATGGTTGTTCCTTCACCTTTCTGCAGTAACGAACCCCTCTCCAAGTTGTTCTTATCCTCCTTTTATACTTTAGTGGTCCTCTCCTCTCTAGATGATACTTGTCCTCTACTATTTCTTGTAAGAAAAGTCCAATAATATGATAGAGGAATCAAATGGCAAAGGTGGTTAGGTTTTATCTTTGCATATTTTGTTCGATAGTGACAGAGTGTGAATCATTTTCTCTAGAGGAGAGATTCGAGTGTGAATTTATTTGCATAGACTATCATCAACCCTAGAAGACATCAGGATGTGAATTGTTCTTCGCTAGGTCACTATATCTAGAAGACCACATCACGATAATTATGCTGAAACCTCTTCAGGGTGTGAAAAATAATAGCGATCAGATAGGGAATTGTAGGATGTGCATAAGTCAAAGAAGATGTAGTAGTATGCAACACAAAGCATAAAATCCATGAAAAAAAAACATAATTCTACATATGAAATATAGACAAAATTCCCTATCATCAATATAGCAAGGCTCTATATTAAAACATCCCAATGAAAATACATGAGAAGAATATTATTAAGGATGTCAAAAGGAAGAATATATCTCTTAATAATATAATTTGATGACACAAAAATAATACACAACATTGTAGTCTATGTTACAGATGCGTTAGACTTGCAACATAAAATGAGATGCAGAGACAATTATCAAATTTTCTTGTTTTGGTAGCAAAGGTTGCATAATCTATCAATTTGTATTAAGGCGAATGTGTTAGAGTTTATTCCTCATATTCATCAAGAGTTGGGAAAGATCACCATCCCATTAGTAGAATTCCAGCTCTTTCTCGGCTACATAAGAGGGCATGCATGATATTCATAATATAGGTATATCAGTTTACATCATGTAACTCAAACTCAATGTAGATAACTCAAACCCAATAAATAGGATAAAGCATCAGGGCAATACTAAGCAAGAGTATTATAAAGAAGTCGAAGTCAAATAAAATGTTAAGTATGATAAAATACACGAAAGGCGATACTGAAGATCACATACATATAACAAGAAAGCAAACATACCAGTGAGCTTGCATAGATATCCTATTTAGGTGCTACACTTGTACAAAATCTCACATTATCAATTAGTAATAATGATTTGTAACACCCTACGTTTTAGCTAAGACAAAGTGGGAACAAAAGAAGCCCCACATGGATCGTGTCCATTTTGGACACATATTGTGTTGCACCTAGGGACATCTTCCTATTGTTAACTAACTTAGGAGTCTGAATTTGATTTCATTTTAAACTCATCTAAAATTCTAAACTCTATATAAATCTCAAGTCACAAATTTTTTTAGGTTATTATTTTGTTCTTTCAGCCGTCATGAAGTTCCTTTTCTTTTTCTCGTCTTGTGGATTAAAGATGCTTGCACCAATAGGAGTGGATGAGGACCAACAACAACCAAAATTAAAAGAGGAAGAACAAACACAAAGGAAAAGCGAGGAGAACAATACAACTTCAACTTAAGGTTCTTGATATATGGATGAGCAAAATAGAGTAATTTATGAATAGAATTTATGAGTAATATTATCTCTGCGTTAAGTCTATATTTGCTCAGTCTATCATTAGTTTTATGCACTAATAAACCTTCAGGATGGAGATGAGCACTACAATTGTCATAACATCGGAGGGTCAAACATGGATCATGTTCTTCAAGACGCAGTTCGTGTTTCTCGAATGATGTTAGAGCAAAGTTAGAGAACGAACCACGTGACTTTTGGCGCGAGCTGTGTTCTTCAGATTCAAGATGGTGTAACATGAACCCTCTAACTCCAGCACTAGAAATGAATCGTGTTACATCTGAAGTGAGTTATGTTGCTTGAACAACACCTAAATATGTTGAATCACTCGAAGAGATGTGGGTTGCGTCGCACCAAGGTTGGGTGCGTCAATAGTGAATATTGTTAAATTTATCTACTTGCCCAACATGGACAATATTTCTTATATTGAAGATTGCGTTCACTAGAAATTGTAATGAAGCAAGACAAGAAACGGATCATATTGTTTCAAACGTGAGTTGTGTTCCTCATCCGAAAACGACGAATAAGCCTAATATTGCCCGCATTGTCTCCAACATGATGCCTTTCTTGGCTATACGAGTTGGAACCATTTTGATTAACGCGGGGCGTTTCATTTTGAACCTAAGTCGTGTACTCTCAAACTAGATTACATAGATATATATCAAATCTCATAGCAATGCAAAATAGACCTTGTCATCCATGACACAAGCAATGTTTTCCCCTATAGATGATAGATTAGACATATCAAATGACACTTTATTGGATGCATTGTTTGACTTTACCCCTTGATATATTGTATATTGATTTGTTGTATAATGTTATAACCTAGAAATGGGTTTATGCTCAACTTATAATTGAGTTAAAAAGTATTAAAGATTGTATTTGAATTAATTCATGAAGAGTATTATTTGGTTCCCAACGAATTAAGAGATTTATCCCTATTGTTTATGGACGTCTGACGTTGGGCAATTGTTAGTTCCTTCGTAGGCTAAAACTTCTTTCGGAGACTATGGGCTTCTTTGGAAATAATTCCTTCAGAGGCTAAAGGTTCTTTCGGGAACTTTCTTTGAAAATAATTGTCAATTTCTTTAGAGACTATATGTTCCTTCGGAGACAATTATTAGGCTTATTTATCTTGAATAGCAACGAAACTAAAAAATAATGATCTTTATGATTGAAAAAGACTCACTATTAATTGTATTGATTGAACAACTTAGGACAAGAACAAGTAAAGAAAAAGCTCCTAAGTAAAATATTGAATCGAGTTTGAACATAGTGAATACATGAAATATTAGGATTGTGTTATCATGACACATTTGATATTCCTGTCATAAATTGACGAATGACATCGTAAAGAAAGATGTAAAATAATGGAAACAAGAGAGTGTTGATAGAGAATATATTATTTAGGATGATGACTCCATGATAGAATGCATTTTTCTGATTTGTGTCTTCATATAAATTTTACCATATAGTTTATGAGCTTTGCATATTGAATTTTGTCGTTGATGAGAGAATTGCCACTCTTGTTTTTATTCATGTAGGTAAACAAAATTCTGAATAGATAGTGATGACGCATGCACCATTGATACTCATGATGAGGTGGCTTGCACATGGTTGAAGTCTAGATTGAGTTGGATTCACTTTGTAATAAAGTTTATCGAATCATTAAAGTTGATATATTTTTAATTATATATTAGAATATATTATTTGTTATACTCATGAAAATTATATTTCAAATATTGACTTCCACATTGATATACTCATACTGTTGATCAATCGATTGGTTGAAAGTTAAGTAAAAAATGAAGGATCGTAGCATCTCCAGAAGGACATTTTGTCACGTGATAGGGTGCGATTTTGGTGGTATTATAATAAGGTATGATAGACTTAAATTGAGACACTCTTGACATCCTAATGTATCTAGAGTTGCATCACATAAAAGGTAAAGATAACGTAAGTATTCTTATGTTTTGTATCTAATCATGAACTATTTTATGACAAATGAAAATGTAGATAACTCCGAGACGTGTAGCGAATCATCGAGATCATATCCCTCAAGGTGCATGAAGGGGTGTAGAATGAGGCTCATGGCAACAAAATTATAGGAAACTAGCAAGATCAACATGATTATGCACCTAAGGACACTATTCAACATTTCCTGAAGCTCCACTCTCCTCAATTTGATTACACTGATTGTTATGATGAGGCAGAGCGATGGGTGGATACTATGGAGGAGACATTTGCATTTGTAGTGTGTTGAAGACTCTAAGGTTTTGTTTGATACTCATCATTTCACCAAGGATGCATAAGACTAGTGAAAAGTCATCAAAATCACCAAATTCTTCAATCAAGATATGGTTGCTTGGGAAAGGTTCGAAGAAGTTCACAAGATTTGTTATTTCCCTGCCTACCAGCACAACCTAAATCATTGCATTTTGAATTCCTACAACTGTAGCATGATAATATGATTGTAGCACAATACATGAAGAAGCTCATCTAATTGAGAAGTACAACACACTAAAGCAATATGAAAGAAAAATAATTGTTTGCTTTATCCAAAGTTTGTATCTAGAACTGAGGACTAAAATAATTGGGAATGTTATAATTATTAATAGGTTCAATAAATCTTTGTGCTAAAGGATATTGTATGAGTTAATGCTACTTGTGACGAAGCAGAGAGAGTTTAGGTTTGATTTCCATCAAATCATGACGATTTTTTCATCTCATCCCTATTTTTTTTTCTTTGTTTTGTTTTGCAGTTTCTTATCACAACCTTGCTTTTGAAATGCTTCTCTAAGTATATTTGTTTTCTTGGCCCATGATGGAACGTAAGAATAAACTTTACTATTAACAAAATTGAACGTATTAGACATCAGGGAAGATATGCAATGGAATTATGTATGGTTTATGGAATGAAATTAAGTATGGTTTTATGGAAAAAAAATTAACTCATTCTCATTTTATAATTTTATCACCACACCCCTTTTTCCATATCTTTCGAGATTAATTTTTAAAATTGGTACCCCAACTTTACTTGTGATTCCAAATTGGTACCTTAACTTTAATTTCTAACTAATTGATACCTAACTATACAATCTTTTCAGAATGGGTCCCCTTTATATATTATAATATACTATTGTTGATGTGTCAGCCACATCATATTTTTTCAGTTTTTGTTAATATGATAGCTAAACTAGCTTAGAGGTAAGTCAATTGCTCCAATTTAAAACGATTACAAACACAAACTAATAAGTAATTACTAAAAATAAAAAAAACTTTATTTTTTTATTTTTACTTCAGTATTTTTTACATCAAAAGATAATAGGTGGAAACTAATCACCCAATTTTTAGAAGATTAATTATATAATTTATCTATCATATTGCATTGTGGTTGTCCTAGTTTCATCCAGGAGTATGTACTTTGATGATTTTGACGTGAAAATAGTGAAAACTTTCTAATATAATCATGAACATAAGAGATTCATATGTGAATCAAATAATTTTATGTACTTAATATATTATTTTTGTGATATTTATCTTCTTGTTCTTCATTTTTCAGCATCATCGTTGATGTGACTATCACATCAATAAATAATTAATAAAAATAGATGATGTGATTGTCACAACACCAAAAAAATGATTATAATATATAAAATAGATCAATTGTGAAAAGATTGTATAGTTGAGAGATTAATTAGTTACAAAACAAAGTGATTCTCGGTAAAGTTGATGTATCAATTTTAAAATTTACTCTATCTTTCATAGTTGAATAGAAGCCAAAAAGGAGGAAGTAAATTTTGTATTGGAATTGTTGTTACATCAAGTAACAATTGGTTATTTCGTCCTCTTAAAATGCAACAATCTCAAGAAATAATAATAGCTTAAGAATATGTTTCTTCTTTTTCTTCTAAATGCATGACTTGCTAAATAGGTTTTTGTCTATGGATCATGCCTAAGGTTGTTTTCTTTTTCTGCTTTCTTTTACGAGTTTGCACGTAGTTTACAATGCCAACTTTATGGCGCCAAATTGATGGATGTTATTTGATATATATGCTATATGGTTACTATCCTTCTACTTATGGACATGTTTTACTTGGTTGTGAAAAATGTTTGGAAGTCAATGTTTGATGCATGAACACTTGACGTTTGGATGTTCATTATGTCAGTTTTAATCAAACACTGCTTCAAGAGAGGAAAATGATTATATTAACATTACTCACTTCATCATCTTGCAATATTGTCTTGTTACTGGTTCATGAAATGGAACACATATTCATGTCATTGCTTTTGGAAACCACCTAAACAACTTTTTTTTGCGTTTACTTTTATATAATGTTTTAAAATCAGACCGGATCTACCGATTCAATCATGAACTGGTGGTTAGTCCAATTTGGTTCTAACATGAAACTAAAAATGACAGATTAGTCGATTTGGACCAAAAAAATCAGTTTGATCACTGCAATTAGTTCATTCATTTTTTTTTAATTTTGAAAAAAAAATCTCAAAAAAATAAACGAGACTAAGTAATAAGAAACAAACAAACAAATAAATAAATACTATTGATGATAGAAAAATAAAAGTAATCACCCAAAAAAAAGAAAGATAAAGTAAACACAAAAGTAAATGAAAGACAAAAATTAAAATCATGGAGAGAAAAATGTGTAACATGTTTTGAGGATACAAAGAAACAATGATATACTATAAAAACATTTTTGGATAATTAATAAACTTTGGGCCATATATTTTATTCATTAATATCATAAGGACAAGGATGGAAACAAAATTAGAATAGTAGAAATATTAAAATATGGCACATGAAAAAAATATGAAGATGAAACAGTATGAAGAGAAATGGAAAAGAAAGCAATGAGAAAGTAGAAAACAAAAATAAAACACAAAGTTATTAAATAAAAAGATATATAGAATATAAAAAGGATGGAGAAGAAAGAAATTGAGTGGACATCATAAAGTAAATTAAAATTACTATAAAAAATAATACATTTATAAAGTAAATTAATAACTTAACTTAATATAAAATGTTACTGAAATAAATTAATTTTGTTTCCTAAAATTTTATTCATATCAATCTTTGAAAACCTAATTTATAATAGTATTTTAAATTTTGGTTCAACCAATTAAAAAATGGTTGGTTAATTTTATTCATATCAATCTTTGAAAACCTAATTTATAATAGTATTTTATAAATTTTGGTTCAACCAATTAAAAAAAATGGTAAAACCAATCCTGACTGTGACCTAGTTGGCACGTATAAAATATTGCTTATAAAGGTAAACAAGTTATTATTTTTGGAATTCTAAACAACCCTCTATATATGTGTTGGAAGTGTTATCAATCATTAGAGTTTTCTCTATTAAACAAAGTGAAAGTTGGAACTAAATACTTTGCGACTCTTAATGATTAAAGAGGACTAAAAAAAAACTTCAAACTTTTACCACAACAAATGAGATACAATATTCACTTCTTTGATTTATTTTCACCCGCCATGATTTGCAATGCTACATTTCCTTGTTAACGAAGCCATTAATATAAGACATTACTGAGCTCCAATGCTCGAGATTTTTTCTAAGTTAACCAATGAAACATGTTCCTAATCACTAAATATGGTATAACATACAACTCTAGATTTGTGCATGAATGCAATAAGAGCCATACAATCAAATTCATGTAGCAATTGATTAGAAGCTCAAATTCATTTAACCTATGCCAGATTATTCATTGTTTATACAATTATACAATTTGAATACGACAATTACGTATTGTAACTTTATGTTGAAAGCTTTGTGACTATTTAAGTTAACATTATCTTTGTAACACCAAGGATAATTCAAGTTTTTGGAATATGGTTGATGGCAAAATTTTTCACATGTACAAAAAGTCACTTTATCTTGTTTTGTTTTTGTGTGTAATATTGGTTGGTTCACTTTTACCAAGGCTCCTTGTGCCAATGTTTGCTTTTGCAGGAAAAAATTGGCCATGACCTGAAATTTTTCCATGGATCTGTGAGCTCTGAAGGAAACATCAATCAAGAACATGACTCTGAATGTGTTATACAGAGAGCTTTTCTGTAAAAGCCTACCATTTGCAATGGTGGCAGAACAATAGGCCCCAAGGGAGACGATTGTGGAGGGATAAAGTATTTGGGATTTGTTGAAGTGTATGATACATTGTATTTGTAAATCCATGTAAGTGATCCCAGCGCATAATCCAGATGAAGCTTGGATTATTTCTAATCCATCATTTCTATCACATCTCCATTTTGATTTAGATGGGAAAACAATTATCCTAATCATAAACCCCATTAACTTTCTTTCTATCATCTCTACTCCTATATGAACCATCTTATAAGTTTACCTGCAATATAGTACTTAAAAGCTGCATCATAGTACATATTACAAACCTTGAAAGCATCGGGATGATTCATTGGTTCATTTACCTCAAAATAGTAGAGTATACACTAGGGAAGGAACGCTAATAATAAGATAGTACTTAGAGCCATGATATATATATACTTATCCCATGGTCCTCTATCATCTCCACTATTTACTGGAGATGAGATTGCCATTGCCCTCAGTGGACACCGATGATCGAATGGAGCGTGCTCCAGCACAGTGGTTGAAGCCATACCAGACACCGTTTGGGAGAGGAGTCCCGTAATAGAAAGTGATGGCCCTGCTGGTGTACGGCTCGTATATTTTGACCCAATCCGGAATCCATCCATCCCAACCATTTCTTTGGAGGTACAGGTAGCAGGTTCCATAGCCGCAAGGCCCTTGGATTTTGTATGTGTCGGTTGAGCACCGCTCGAACGCATGCGACGATGGATTATCAAGTCTCGGCGCATAGACCTGATGAACAAGGTGAGAAAAAGAAATGAAGGCATGCAATCTGTAACATCAATATAAGGTTTGCAAATGCAAATTTTGAACATATTGTTTGTGTTATTAGTGATGCAAGAGGAAATAGAGACATTGACACATAAATGCAACACAAGGCTGCACATCTTCCAATAGGGTTATCAGAGTATAATAGAAATCAATCTACCTGCACAGGTTCTAAGCAACCACATATCAGTCACTAAACACAAGTCATTCAGCATGGTCATAAAACATTTGCAAGCTTTTCAAGAGAGGACATTCCAACCTTTGTCTAACATATCAAATCATTATGCATATCAGAGGGCTTCTTTTTATTTTTCTCTTAGTGGACTAACAGAGTAATTGGGTGAAACTCTAGGAGTTGTGTAAGCAATAAAAAGCAGCTAAAAACATGCTAATAGACATACACAGATGCCAAATGCTGCAAACCAGTTTGTCCTACTTGAGAATGCTAGTTGGCATGGGAGCTACCTTGACATGGAATCACAAAACAAACAACCCAACAAATCTCTCCCCCTCCCTCACGTTTTATGCCTCCATTATTATTATTATTATTATTATTATTATTATTATTATTATTATTATTATTATTTGGTACTAGTGCATATTATGAATTGCATATCTAACAGTACAATTGTAAGAGCAATGCAATGTGATCTCATTTTTATCAACATCAGTACTTGATTGCTACAGTGAAAAGAACAGTACTTTGCAGAACCCTCATATCACAATATCAAGATCAAGAAGAGGTAAACAGATGTGAGAGAGGACCTCGTTCCTGTAGGCGTCGCCGAAGGCGAGGCTGATCATGTCCCTGGTGTAGCGGGGGGACGAGCAGCTCGTCTTGATCTGGACCGTGTAGGAGCATCCCCTCCTCACCTCCTCCTCCTCCTTGTTCAACTTCAAGTTCAACAGCGACAGATCTGATTAGTTGGATCAAAAAAATGCGACGCCCATGTTTGTTGTAAAGAGGATGGTACCTGGACGGGTTGGAAGGACGGCAGCTGTCTCGGCCGAGGGTCGACGGCTTCGGCTGCAGCGCGGGTGGTGCCGGCGAGCGACGAGGAGGAGGCAAGAACAAGAAGAAGAACAAGACTAAAAAGACGACGAGGAGAAGACATCACGCGACCAGGCGACCGCATTCCCTTCGGCCAAAAGTGTCCTCTTTTTTTTTTCTCTCCTTCGGTTCTCCTTTTTTTCCTCTTTTCTTTGTTTCTGTTGTCTTTTTTTTTTCCTTTTGATTTCCAAATTTTATGGGATGTGGTTTAAAGCATGGCGAGGTGGCGGTGGATCCATCACTGGGCTCAGCTCCCCCTCATTTATTGTCATTTTTTTTTCTTGGGACTCTTTAATTATTTTTTTCCTCTCTTATTTATTTATGTAGACTATGGTCAATTTGATTTTGACCCCATTAAACTGTAAAACAATACTAGTAATTAATATCAAGTGTAAAAAAGAAAAGAAGATATTAAATGACTTTTCAATTAACTACCCTATCAACTTTTTAAGATTTTTCATCTTTGGAAACTATATCCTCAACTTCTTATACAAGAAAAATGTATTAAAAAAATAGAAGAAGCATTGGATCCTAAAAATCTTATGTATTAATAACTTTTTAAAGATTATTTTTTTTATTTTCATTAATATCTCTCATGACACTTTACTTTACATTTTTATAAAATATATTAGTAATTTAATTATAATCTAAAACATAAATTCAATTACTGATTTTAGCATCGATTTTACTTGTCCTGTTGCGAGGGTTATTTTTGCAATGAATTAATTGTACAAAAATTCTATATAAAGAATATCAAGGAGAACAACAATATAAGATGCTCCATTTCATCAAACACCACAGCTGGTTTTGTTTTGTTCTTTTTTAAAAATGTCGATGTTATTACAAAAGTTGGCCAAATAATTTTTATTTGCACTTATTAGATCTAGATCCATCATTGCATCCACCTCTTTGTAAAATAAGTATACTACATTAGAACTGTACTAAGTATGGCACACCAAAAGATTCCATAAGTAAATTTAACTTATAATTAAATATTAACTTATATAATCTATTATTATTGTTGTTATTATTATTCAACTTCTTAATCAAATAATCAACTCTCATAATTATAATGATAAATTTTATCATGCATAATCATAACATTATTAAGAATATAAGTATAAAAGATAAATATTTTTCAATTAATTTTGAAATAAATGATAAATTCATCTAATATTATACAATCATATAGATGATTAACTCATCAAATTTAATTATTTTAATATTATATCTCGTCTAAGTTTTGTTTAGCAACTGCGAGCTTTTGAGAATTTTGGTCCAAAGTGTTTAGCCGCGAAGAGATCCGTGTGTGGACTCTAGAGGAACTCAAGATTCTCAATTCATATTTTTTCCACAAAGTTAGTATAAAAATTCTCGGTGGTCTTCCACATGATTAAGTAAGGGTATATGAAACAAAAAAGATAAACAGACGAAATATAAAAAGATGTACTTTTTAAATCCAAAAAAATCCTAAGGTGATTTTTCAAATTAAAAAATATAATAAAAATCTACATAATTAAAAATATGTAAAATATATCTTAGAGTTATATTTTAAATTATTCTAACAGAATTAAAAAAACACTCAATTAAGATAAAATTTATGTGAATGCATATTTAAGAAAATTGTATAAATTATAGATAGTGGTATTAAAACATCTGGCAGTTTATTCAATAAAACACTTCTTAATGTTAGTTAATATTAATAAAAATACAGCATTTCAAAACAGTGATCTTTTTTAATTAAAAGACTATCCAAGAAAATGGATGATTTTTATACATTTAAAAATTCATCTGACCTGTTGACCAAGAGTGTGAGTAGGAGAAAGAATATTTTTAAAAAAATTCCTGACAAGTGATCCATTACTTTAATTAATTTAACGATACAAAAATCGTATACGACAGTCATTGTTTTTTATAAGTACGTTAGACTTGCAATTGAATCGATCAATATTTCTTAAGTTCGCAAGGGTTAATATAATGAACAAACTTATGTACCAAAAAATTAATTGTAAACCTATTCACTATTCAACGTAATATATATATAATATATATAGTTGTAATTAATAAATAAAATAAATATTAAGAAAATAGCAATACTGCCCCCTTCCTCCCACACCTGACTTTTTGGGATATATTAATAATTACAACCAATAAATAAATATAAATTAAGAAAATAATATAATCATCTAATTGCTTAACAGAATAAATGATTTTGATTAAAAAATTAATATCTAAGTTCAAATCTTAATAATATCTTTTTATTAATATTTTTTATATATTTTAATCCTCTCAATTTTTACTAATTTATATTTATATATTTCGACCCCCTAATTTTTATTTCTAGATCCGTTCTTGAATACAAAATTATATATCAGATTCATAAATATGAAATAACTAATATACATTAACACAAAATAATAAAAGTAAGTACTTAGTACTATAAAAAATAACAAAAGATAAAAAGAATACATTAAAATTGATCGTAATAATTTCAACTCAAAATATAATATTTGTGAACTTCACTACTAAACACTAATAAGTTAAATAAAATATTTAATATCTATAATTTTTTTAGTTATATAAATGAAGACATATAAAATATTTAATATCCATGATTTTTTAGTTATATAAATGAAGAGTTGAACATACTCATATAAAATCATACAAATTCCCAAAATCATGTAAGCCTTATATGAGTTCATAAAAAAAAATTACAATTTTAAAAATTAGTTTTGAATAAAATCTAAATGTCCAAGTCATATAAAAATCTACACCGATTTGACTGCTTATTCAAGCCACTGAACTTGTAAGAGTTGACTTTATATATTAACAACCATTTCTATCGAGTTGACCCGAGACTGTCGAGCATGACTGGCAATATCAGTTTATATGAAGGAGAAACAAAATATATAAAGTTTAATTAGAATCAAGTCTTTTTATTCCTTCTCCTACTGGAAAAAGATTCAGGAGGGGATGAAAGAAAGATATCTAGAAGATCAAACTTCCTTGAAACATCTGCTTATTTATTTATTACCCCTTACGAAATAATTAATCGCAGAATTTCCCCGGAATACTTGAATGACTTCTCTGTCTCCTCCAAGCAATGGTCCTTCTCCTCCCTGGACCAGTCCTGCATACAATGTCAAACACAAAGGCAATCAGCACAAAGAATGATCAGAATGTAATTAGAACTTCAGAGAATATCTTGGAAACAGCGGCGACGAACGCACCAAGGCAACAGTGTTCAGTTTATCCCTCACATTCTGCAAGAGTTGGGAAAGATCACCATCCCACTTGTAAAATTCCAGCTCCTTATTGTCCAAGATCTTCTCAGCTACCTAAGAGTGCATGCACAATGTGCTCATTAATCTTCATGATATCAATATCTTAGTTTACCTCATATAACTCAAACTCAGTGTAGACAACTTTGAATTCCAATGCGCAGGCTAAAACATTAGGGAAATACCAGGCAGGAGTACTGAGAAAAGCCGAAGACGGATACGATGATAAGTATAAAAAAATTACCCAAAAAGGCAGTACTGAAAATCACAGACAAGCAGACAGATGACAACAAGAAAGCAAATAGAAGTGTGGAGAGAGTGCAGAGTACTGTATATTATTCAGGTGTTGCACCTGCAGAGAATCCCAGATTCATCAATTAGTACAACAAAGAAGGAAACAAAATGTCTATGTGCATATTTAACAGTATAACAAGGCTTGTCTGCTCAACTCTATATTCTCTAGAAATTCTTATTTTTGGCATGGTGTTATATCAGTTATGCCACGATTGCGACCTTTTTTCTTTAGCCACGTTGGGATCAGGACAAATCTTCAAATTTTGGGCAGATATAAAGGCCATACATGAGCCTCTTTCAATGATTTACCCCGAGACTATTTGCGATAGCTCAAGATAGACAAATGACAATGGCTATATATTGGTTGGGACACATGCTATCTACTAGAGTTTGGACACCACGATTTATTTCATGACTTTCATATCAAAACTTGACGAGTTCCTTCTTCTTATTGGTCTATTGGAGGATAGAAGTCCTAGCCTGTCTCGACATGATGCATGGACTTGGAATGATGATCAATTTGCGATTAGAAATGTCTACAAAATGCTTGAGAATAACAATAGGGTTTCCAATAATGATCTCCAAACAGACTGTAACTTTATCTGGAACACAAGGTGCCCTGCTCGGATCAAAATTTTGATGTGCCCCTTGTGGCATTCAAGACTACCAACTAGAAGCTATATACAACATTAGGCAAGAGAACAAGGTCAATCGTGTGTTTTCTGCGAGTCACAAGAGGAGGATATCAACCATTTGTTTTTCACATGTGTGGTGGCTAGAGAAGTATAGCGACGTTCCGGATGTTCATGGATTGATACCCGATCAGCAACAAACTTTTGGAGGGCCTTTAGATCAGGTGGCCAAAATGAATCACAATGGGTTTATGTTCCAAGGCGACGGCGAGTCACTCCTTTTGCTTTCCTTTGGCCTATTTGGTTTCAACAGAATGGATGCATTTTTCGGGGGGAAAGATGTTATGTAGACAATATTATAATTTTAGCAAATAGCTTGGTAAGAGAGTGGGAAACAATTTTGTTTATCTGCTGCATATTCTCCATGTAATGTAATGCATTGAACTTCTAATAAATTGGATGGTTAATCCTGGTAACCACCCTTTGATTTCTCAAAAGAAAATATTACAAAAAGCAAGTTCTACCAAGAACATGGCTACGGTGCAACGAGAGAATAACTAATATGACAAACAAAGTAGTAAAAGTGCTAAGTATGCATACAACAACTACAGACATGACACCTTGTGTACAGTCATAAGAAATAGAATGGATTTGGAACTTACAGAAAAGCCAGTGCAGAAGCCTTGTTTAAATACAGTAAAGGAAGGCATACCTTTTTGCCAATCATTCGACCACCAGCAGAGTGGGCAAAATACATGTTGTAGAAGTGACATATGAAAGCTTGTGGATCCTTCTCAGAAAGTTCTTCCAGATACCTAGCATAGGTGATCCCTGGAGAAGAAGGCTCCGGAATTTCATGACCTTGCTCCTTGAACCACTCTAAATCTTTGGCCAAGCTTGCTGACCTCTCTAAGCCTGTGTTTCTAAACTCAGCATCTGCAACCAAAGGTTGAATAGTTTAATGGAATAGACACTTTTAACGTATTCTGTCATACAGCAAGCATTTACTGATCAACCATATATAAAGTAGCAGGAGAACTAATATTTCAAATGAACTGATGTTACTCTTTGATTTGTGCCAAAGAGCTGACTTCAGACGAAGTAAAATCAAGGATATCAGGACCCAGAAAATATCAGACAAATTATACAAATATAAGAATTGCACCTTGAGCACTATTTCAAAAGTGAATATCGTTTCAAGAGTCAGTTTTGTTAAAGAGTGATTATTGTTTCAAGCAACATAGAATTGCAAATTATCTGTCAATGTCTAACAAGAATGCCATGCTTGGACCTTCACATGTTTTTATTGGTTTCAAGTCTAATTAACCTTTCGATTAAACTGTCTCTAGATCATCCCAAAAGTAAATATGCGCTGCCAACAGAAACAGAGAAGATGCACCTAAAACAATGAAAGAAAAAACCAAGTTTGTGAACCCAAAAAGGTTGTTCTAATATTGTAATTTAGTATGTTCATTTTCTGGCTCTCCTTATTCCTGAAAGCTACATAATTTGTTGAATCATGTTTATGGAACTCAGATACATGTGATTAAAGAAGCACCAGCAGGCCATAGATGAACACCGTGACGGAGAAGTTCGACTGATATCTCCACCTATTTGATTGCTTTTGCAGACTAACACTATAAAATTCAAACGCAGACTCCAATCAGAAATATTCCTCTTGGTTTATCAGATTGATCCAGTTCTTGAAGACACTTAAAACTAAGAGGAGGATCCATTCATAGTGAAATCCTGCCACAAATTACTACTTTCACATTCTTGCACTATACCGGATATATTCAGGAGCAATCAAGCAGGAAACCACCATAGACTTCACACTCAGCAGCCTCATTATTCATATCAATCCCCACATACCATCTAACCTCTAAGGCAGCTCCCATTCATGATCCAGTTCAAAATCCAGCTTCCCCAGTTCAGCCCCAGTCAGCAGAAGACATGAATCTGATGCATCATGAGGAGTTCATATCTTTTGAAAGAACATGAAAAGTTTATGTTTGTTGCACGCGATGCTTCAAACGTATGATTGCTTTAAATCATCAGAAAATGTAACAAACGTCAAAATAAAGTGGAAATTAATGTTGATATGTGCATAGAAAACAATACAAATAAGTGCAGAAGACTTGGTGATTACGAGAAGAAATTAGAAACCTTCGATTTCGAGTTAACCGTTGATAAAAAAAATTGTTTGTCTATATGAACAAGTTGTCTGTAACTAAAAAAGTAGTTTTAATAATAAGGGATTTGAGAAGATAACGATAAGGATGAGAGAACGAACGGTAAGGAAATATGAAGCATACACGAAGGGCAGGCGGCCTTCAGGAGGATGGCGTCGAGGGCGTCGTAGACAACCTTGCTGTCGACGAGGAAGCGTAGGTACCCCTGAACGGAGGGCTCCCACTTGGCGACAGGAGGTGCCTCGGGCTGCTTCTCCCCTTCCCGTGCCTGGTCCCTGGTGTGCAGCCGCATGGCCACGGCCCTCATCTCGTCCACGAATCCCTTGGCCTTCCCCTTCCCCTGGGCGCCACTCTCCTTGGGCACCTCGGCGGTGGCCGAAGAAGAGGAGGAAGAGGAAGCAACGACGAACGACACGGCCATCCTCCGGGTGCGGCAGCGGTGGTGGGGGAGGGAGACGAGGAAGGGGGAGCGGCGGCCGACGGCGCCATGGCGACCAGTGCTGCTGACGAAGAAGGAGCAGGAACGGGTTTGGGAAGAGGAGATGGGGGACGAGGATACTGTAGACGCCATCAAAGTTGGTCTTTTTCTTGCTTTCCTGTTCTTGCTTCTTTACTTCCTGGTTTGTTTGGAAGAGTAGATATGAAAGGTTGGAAGAAAAAAACTAGTATCAAGCAACAGCAACAGCGACAACGACGGTAACAAGTACTACGACCAATGCGAGAGAGAGAGAGAGAGAGAGACAAGAGAGGAGAGAGGAAGAGTGAGGAGAGAGGAAGAGTGAGGAGACGGACCAGAGGAGAAGAGGATTACAGAGGAAGGAGAAGAGGAAAAAAAAGGAGCCTTTTTTATTGCTCTCTTCTCTTCCTTTCTATTATTTGTTTATTTATTTATTTTCCTTGGGGGCGGTTCTCATCCTCATAATGTAAAAAGACGACCCTTCCTCCTTTTTCATTTATTTAATTTTGTTTCTAGACTAATAAAGGAAATAAATACAAATATATGTTTGCATATGATTTTGGTTGAGTTGAATATAAATAATATAGAGTTCAATTTGTATATATATGTAAAGTAGAGTGTTTTAAGCTCTCGAAAAGAATAAAAAAAGGTAAGAAATTAAAACAAAGGAAATAAAAAAGGAAGGTGAGCACGGCAAACTTGGACATCGATGTTTGTACTGGTTACAACATCAAGGTCTTTTTTTTATTTACTCTATCTTCGTACAACTTATAAAATCAAATTTAATCTCTTGCTATTTTTTTTTAATCTTCACCCTTATTATCCTCTCACAAATAAAACTCTTCTAGTTTGACCATAAAAGTTGGAAATAGAAAAAAAAAACTGTTGACAATGTTGTAATGATTTTATCACTCAAAACGCATATAAATTTCAGGTTAAAATGGTAATTTTTTTCTTGAAAAAAACTTTAAAGAACAATAAAATGTAATTTCTTTCCTACTGTTGAGTTCAGAGACAGAACCACGCTTAACTAGTTCAGATATATAACACCTGTAGTGTCTCACCAAAGAAAATAACTCTAAATTTTGACTCAAAAAATTATTACCTATACTATTATCGTTTATAATACTTATATTCTATTTTACAAGTATAATACTTTTCTTTTATTTTTTTTTATTTTGAACTTTCAATTTGATATGACATTAAGAAATATATTGTTGTCATATAAATGCAGGAAAAAATTGTGTGTTGTTTAAAGGAAAAGTTCTGCTTACTTTCTTTAGCACTTTTTATATAAAGAAAATTGAAAATTCGTTATGAGTTTGCTTCAAGATTTTTTTTGTATTTCCAATATTAAGATTTATGTACGAAACATAGTGGATTCTGATTTTTTATTTGTATATTTATTGAGCTTTATATTATTTGTTGTGTTGATTTTATTCGTAATTATTTGCATCTCATTATTTTGATGTTTAAAATAAGAAGAAAAGAATACAAAAAAATAAATTTTAATTTACTAAATCAATCGCTATTAAATCAAAATTTAATAATCTTATCTAAGAATTAGAAAGAAAAGAGGAATGTAAGTTATAGGGAGGGGGAGCCCATTGGGAGCAAAGGACGAATCTAGCAGTGTGGAATGTGGATAGGATTGGGATACAGTGTCGTGTTTCATCCGTGCAACACAATTTTCGGACACCTACCGAAGCAGTGTAACACGCTACGCACGTTATAAGTAAATTAAATAAATTTCTAGTTTATTAAAAAATAATTTTACAATTGTCTCATCATAATACTATTTCAACGAGAATGAAATAGACCGGTAAATAATTCTTTTTTATTTAAGAAGATTTTGAACTTAATTCTTGTCTACTCATATAACATTTTTTTTCTACGAGCTTAATGCACACACACTAGAAGCTCGACTTAGCCAGTATGGCACAATAACTTGATTCATGCTTGGACCCTTTAAATTTTTGGGCCCGATGAGCACGAGCTTTGACCCAACTAAGATCGATCAATTTTTTTTAATATATAAAATATATCTTTTATTCGATACATATTACATATTAATTTTTTTATATTCAAGATGATCGTCTACTTTTTTATCTCATATTTAATTCCTTCCTCCAATACAATTTCAGGATTTAACCTATATTTAACTTATATGATATTTAAATTCCATATATTCTTATATACTATATACTAATTATAATCCAATAATATCATATACATATTATTTAATTACTAATTTATGATATAATTATATTAAATAGTATAGTGTATGATATAAAGTGTAAACTTTATTATAGTAAAAAATAGATGTTTTTGAAAAAATATTAAACATTAAAAATAAAATAAAAAATTGGTGGTTCGATTTGATCCAACATGGATGGCATGATCGAACTCGGGTCGACTGTTCATATGACATTTTTGGCATGTCACAATTTTTTAGCATGGCACAAGCATTGGCATGAGCACACTTAAGCATTGACACGATAAAATTTTATCTCTGATCAGGTGCGTGATTTAGATCGAATATTAATTTAATAAAATTCGAACAATATTTTAAATTATAATTAATGTGTATAATCGCATCGTTGGATGGTCAATATCGCTTTTCCAAATATGAAGATAACAATCACCAAATTTAATTAGACACCTGATTAATAGGAGTATGTTCTGAATTGAGAGATCGAGAATTAATAACTTCGAATTTAAGTCTCGGAGTCGCCAATTTGATCAGAGAACTATCATTTTCGTTCTTTACCTCAACTCCGGATTAATCAGGTGCTAATAGTTCTAAACACCGGAGTAATAAGTACCAAAAGAAAATTTAAAGATGACAAAAAAAAAGATAGATATTTAATTATTGTTATCCATCTTAGACAAATTGTTTGAGTTATTCGTATGATTACAAAATTACAATGAACAAAATTCTCCATAAAAAAAAGTATACAAAAAAAAATCGAAATATTACTTAAACCATCAACCCGGTTGGTCAAATATATAATACTCGCCAACTCTCTCCCATTTACGCCATTTAAACATAGATGGAATAAGGAGCAGCAAATGATAGGATGAGTGCAAAAGTATTGGTCTATAATTTAGACGGTCATCTCACAATATTTTTTTTTACTCTTTCCTATGATAAATAATATTGTTTTTTCTTAATATATGTTTTATGCCCTTTTGCTTCTTGATATTGCATAATAAAACCAATAAAGTTATTAATTTTATAACGACACCAGGAGACAATCTATCACATTACAATGCTCTCTTGAAAATACTATCATATCTATTGTATGCTCTAAGTATATGATTAATTATTTGACCAATCAACAAAAAATGCAGAACAAATATAACTAAAAATTCTTTCATCAAATAAAAGTGTGAAAGCCTTACATCAAACTATAACATCTCTAACATAATATAATGTGACTATTACAAATCAATAGAAACTAAGATTAAGAGAAACATCTAGACTAAGGATCATTATCTATGCGCAAATTGCATTCATCACGAGCATCACTCGTCGCACACGTCATCGATCAACATACCTCCATAAATCAATCACCTTCCAATGCATAAGCGGCAATTCTCATGTGAGTTATAAAATTTAATATGTAATGCATAATAAAAATAACTTCTCTAGGACAATATCATAAAATAATCAAATAACATTTATTCGCAATCATCAATGCAATGCAATATATCATTTATGTTTCATTTCCATACAATATTATGCAATAGTTTGTCTTTCTTTCTATGCAATAATTTGAATCAATGCTCTAATTGCTTTCAATGCTTTGAATCAATACTATGTAACACTTTAGTCTATGTGAATTATTTTGTTATCTTTGAATATTCATAATAGTGACTTTGAGTTTATTTGAAAAGGGTTAACCTATGCAATAATTTGAATCAATACTATGCAATAATTTGAATCAATGCTCTAATTGCTTTCAATGCTTTGAATCAATACTATGTAATACTTTAGTCTATGTGAATTATTTTGTTATCTTTGAATTTTCACATTAGTGACTTTGAGTGTCTTTGAAAAGGGTTCGTGAACTTTTTGGAGGTTTGCCAATAAAAAGGACAGTGATGATGCACAAACCACGACAATGACCCACAAGAGGAAGGATGATCGAGAACCATCTTTGTTGCACAGTGGAGGAGCAGGTTGGACCAAGTAATTTTGTTGCAGCTACACTACCGGCCCTAATAACGAAATGAATCATTTGTAGCTCTCAATTATGCAATGCATAACAACCTCAAATTTATTTAGTAAATATGGTTGATCCTTATCTTTTCCACATAGTAGTCCTTAACATTCATCAAACTTTACCACAAACCATCTAGAGTTCAATATAAATAAGGAAATCAAATCATATTGTCAGGTTGATGCAGGTCGTGTTCAACACTACACCCTGTTTTGACAACAATACCAATTAGGTTATCCATGCGGGCCTTATTAGGGGGTGACACGGACCGTGTTCTATTCATACATTAATAATAAAACTTTAGACGAACACAACATATATTCAGGGTCACGTCAGAGGTATTGCCTTCCGACGTGGGCTGCATTTGACATTCCATTAAATTAAACTAATTAGACATAATTTGAGGCACGATCAATCGAGCAGAGTGATGCGTCCATGTAGGTGTAACCCTGGCTGTGTTTCACGACCAGTAAGAATTAAAGTTTTTGTCTTTACAAACGCGGTGCACTAGAGGGACGTGGATCGCGCGCGTCCTGACTATCATTCTATTAATCTTATTTGAATACTCCGAGACACGTTCTCTACGTCGAGTTGACTTGGGTCGTGTTTGGTATTCCTAGGATCGTGTTATATGGATGATGCAACTTTAGGATTTTGTCCCTACAAATGCGAACCATGTCTGAGAGAGATGTGGTCCATGTCCACCCGTCTAAGGCTGTAACTTCTTTATTTTTTGTGAATTAAATCTCAATTTTGATACAAAAATTATCAATATCGTTGCATCCGAATAATCCTAACATGTCGGAGTCTAAATAGATATGAAAAATGCATATTTGTAAAATAAACTATTAATATCTGGGCTAAAAACCCAACATGCAATTATCTATCATGAGAGACATATTTAATAAGATTCGGCTAAACATACTTATTTCATTAGGTCATTTGCTCTTCGCGTTCCGATAGTTTCTTATCTTCGTTCTTTTGAAATTTGCACTACTGTCAATCTCGTTCATTTCCTCCTAGCGTGTTTTCGATATGAAGGTTTAGGAGGGAGGGAGGGAAAGAGAGAGAGAGAGAGAGAGAGAGAGAGAGAGAGAGAGAGAGAGAGAGAGAGTCTACAACGACTAGACTTGAAGGAAACAATGGCTTGTGAGGACTTCTTTCATACCTTAGGAGTCTATTTATAAAAAATTCTAGAGCTTCAATTAAGTTTAAAATAAGTAAAACTCTATTATTTAAATTCATCTCAAAGTTCAAATCAATGAAACTCTATTATTTAATTAAACTGAAGTTCAATTGTAACACCACAGACCAACACGGCCCGTGTTGGGAGAGATCAACACAGCCTGTGTTGGCACAACATGACTCGTGTTAGAGACTGTCAGGTGGCAGTCCGAGTTTAATAAAATTAATAATATTTTTAATGTGTGTAATTCCAGGATTTAAAATCAAATCAATTAAAATATGAGAATTGATTAGATGAGATTGTTTAATTTAAATATCAGAATTCAAATTTAAATTTGATTTTGAATTTAACTAGGAAATCCTAATCCCTATGCCTATAAATAAGATCATAGAGAGGGCCTCATAATTTTACTCTATCTCTCCCAAAGCCCTAGCCGCGAGGTTTTCTCTCTCTAGGTAAGGTATCTCACTTAGGTTTTTCTCCCTTTCTCTTTCTCCCTTCCCTTCTCTCATCCTAGAACTATGCCAAAATTTCTAGGAGAACATGAAGGAGATCGGGAGCAATAGAAAAGATCAAGAGGACGTTGTTAAAGACCGAAGAACTACCCTACATGATTCAATATGTAAATAGGCGGGTCCCAATAGATAGGTTATTCATGATTAATAAATTACATGTTATGGTTCATGCTAGATATGATAGTTTAAGATATTTAATTAAGTTATTTGATCCATGTTCAAATGCTCAGATGAATAATTAATTTGGCCAGAATTTGTTTAGTATTTTTGTGCAATAATTAATTGTATAATTGAGAACACGACGACGGAAATGAACCGCGTTTATTCGTCGGGATGACGTCGTGCCGTCAGTGTGACACGGTTCGCATCCGCCCTAGATAGGGACTATGTCCGCCGACACGAACCTGTTATGTGTGGACACGGTCCGAGTCCTCCTTAGACACGATCGCGTCCTAGCCGGAACCCTAACGCCGATTGTTTTAGACGGACACGGCTGATCCCCGGACGCTGCTGATGTCACCATGACATAATGCGTGTTTCAGGTTAAACAAGTTAACATTAGAACGAAGATGAAACATGGCCTGCGTTGAACTAGACACGGTCCACGTCAGCCGCCGAAGATGAATACAAACCCTAATGTCACGGTCGTGAATTGCGGACTGCATCAGCTGCATACCCTAACGCATTAGTCGATAATATTATTTTATTAAGGGGAATTGATACGACGCACCGCATTGGAAGATCGGACACAGCCGAAAACACGGCACGTGTCCTAAGAGGTTTATTTTAATATAAAGAAGATAACATAATGATGCAAAATGGATCGTGTTTTCATCCGACACAGACCGCATCAACTCGGCCTATTGATGAAATTGAATTCAACACCGAACACAAACTGTGTCCGTGATCGACACGACCCATGTCGCCACTGCTGAGATGATGTAAAGATTATTTTAAATGATGATTTAAGGATTTATTATGTGGACAAGATAAAGGGTCACCATGCTCCACCTAATAAAATATTGAGGTCGTCATATATCGTTAAAGTTTTGGGAGCGCAGATAGACGGGTAAGGCAACTGCCACTCGGACTGTTGCTTGACTTCTCACCGCCCTGCAACGAAAGGATTTCTCGAGTATCCTATGTTGATCATGACTTGTGCACCCCCCATTGATCTATGGCGAGACCTCTAAGACTTATGAGCAATTCAAAATCACCAAAGTAACTCTCAAAGTCATTTCAAAGGCATTAATGAGATAAGTCAAAGATAACCACTTGATCTAAATATTGCATTATCATGTTATATAGAGGAATTAGAGCTATTGATCATTGATTGATGTTTACTAATCAAAGATGAGAATTTAAAGAGGAAGTATGAAAAGTAAGATGATTAATGATGATGATGATGATGATGATGATGATGATGATGATGATGATGATGATGATGATGATGATGATGTGAAGTGATTGATGTTTGACCGTAGTCATAGCTCACTTTTTATGTAAAGTATGCTTAGAATGATTGATGTTTGACCTAGATGTAAAGATATTAAGTTACGAAAGATGTTAAGTTATGAAAGATAATGTCATGCAAGATGTTAAAATGATGTAAAGTTGAAGATGATGATGTATGAAAGCATGATGATTAAGATGTAAGATAATTAAGAAATATAAAAAAGTAAAGAAATGAATAATTGACTTTTTGATTTTATCATTAGCTTATTCTTATTGTCTTTTATTTATCATGTCATGTTTATCTATCGATTGCCTTACATACTAGGCTTCATAGTTCATGGATACTTCTCTTCTCTGAATTAGATCCTACAGGTGAGTAGTCTGCAGTATAGGATGCTGGTGATGCATGCGACGATTGATGTTCATGATGGCTGACTTTGCACATGTCTAATTGTCCTATTAGTGTCTCTTCTCATATCTTGGTATTTCTATCGAGTTGTATAACTATTTTTGAGACAATATTATGATGTAAGACTTCCGCATATTTTTTTATATTATAGAAAGAGTTTGAATTTTAAAAATTGTATTTCTTTCGTATTTTTGTTGACCGGTCATGATAGTCAATATTTCATATGATGTCGTAATGCTTTCAGGAGGACATTTTGCCACATGGCGAGATGTGCTTTTGGAGACATTACATCAATAATTTAATTCGACAACATAGTCTGTGTTTAATTTAGACGAGGCCTGTGTTGGGCTCTTAAACACACTCGGAATGTTACAAAATTAGTTATAACTTAATTTGTCATACGCCCAGACTATTTAGTTTCTTTTTATTATTCTCCTTTTAGCAGTTGTGTTGTTAAACAAATAAAAGTTGTTGTTCAATAATTATAAGTTACTCTCCATCTTATTTTGCTTCAAGAATCTTATGTTCTTAATATGCAAAGTATGAATCAACATCATCATAACCGGATTGAATCAGAGTGCTATACTCGATCAAGTTCTTTTTTTTCCGGTAAATAGGTTCTTTGAGATAGACTCGAATTTTCACCAAATAATAATATTTTTAAAATAATATAGATAATATTACAAAAAATATTTAAATAATTGCATATAAACATGAAATATTACTTGTAAAATCATATGACCTTTTTTTTTTAAAAATGTGATATTTTTAGCTTAAATTCCGTTAAATTATTCTCTTCTACTTTTTCCCATGATTTCCTCCAATTAATCCATTTCCTTATATGTTTTCTTACCTTTTTTCCATTATTATTTTCCTTTTCCATATCCTTGCTCATATTTCTTTCTTATTTTTATATTGCATTTCATTTTAATTTTTTCGGTGGAAATTCCATTTTAACAATTTAGGACACCTATTCTTAAAGATGATAAATCTTTTTTTGATTTATTTCTTTTTCTTTCCTTCGCCTCGTTGTTTCTTCTCCTTATCTATTTTCTTCTTCCATCTTTTCATTTTCTACTAGTCAACCGGTGCTCCATGATTCATGTAAAGTTTCTTTCTCATTTTTTTTTAAAAAATTTTTTGCCACGTTTAAAGTTGAATTGATATGGTAACATGTTATGACCCTGGAGAATATAACAAAGACAACAACACAAAATGAGGCATTAGGGAGAAAAGGAAGGAAAACTGGTAAAAGCGGTCGACCGAAAATTGGCAGAAGCGGACGACCGACAAGGAAAATTGGCAAAAATGGACGATCGAAAACTGGCAAAAGCGGACAACCGACAAGCCAAACCAAGGGCGGACGACCGACAAACCAAGGGCAGACGACCGAGGCGGATGACCGACAAATCAAAGTCAAGGGCGGACGACCGACAAACCAAAGGCGGACGACCAACAAATCAAACCAGAGGCAGAAGACCGACAAGTATAAATAGAAGGAAATGTAATAAAAGAACTTATCGAATCGAATCAGAGTTTTGGTGAAAATAAAGAACTTTGGAGCCTTTGGGAGCTCGAATCCCTTCCTTCATCTTCCTCTCGCTTCCGTTTGTTGTGTCATCTCTTCCTCGTTTTCCCTTCCTTCTCTTCCAACTCCGACGCTGGCAGCTGCGCACTCTCCTGGGCCTACAGTGACGGGTCTTAACATTTGGTGCTTTCATCCTGCGAACTCTTGATTTTTATCTGAATTCTAGAATTCCGAGTTCTTTCTGCAAATTTGAAGAAAAATTCCGAGTTCTTGAAGTCTTTTGGAATTCTTGTTTGTTCTTCTGGCATTCTATCTTCAAATCCTACATTCTTGACAGTGTTCTACAGATTTAGTTATTAGTTTTGAAGCAGAAATCATGTCAGATATTACAGGGTCTAAAATGGACGAAATATTGATTGGGTATGAAGATCAGATGGATGAAAATATGAATAAGTTTCTAATAAGAATGGAACACATGATGGCTTCTATGAAGGATGAATTTACTGCTTCCAATAATACTCTAGCGACACTAATCATGAAGTTTGATGATCTGAATCAAAGGACTTATGCCTCTACTCATCATAATCCTTATGATTATACTCATTATCCTTCTACTATTCCATCGATATCTCATTCAGTGGACACATCTATTACTCTAAAGAAGGCAGATAACATGCAAGAACAGAAGGTGTTGTTCTGTGAATCCAAAGGACTATGTTCAACTATTGACACAACAATTTATTAGTCAACTATTTGCTCTTATTAGAGATGCCATGCTTGAATTGCGTGAGGATGAATTCAATGCACTACGCCAGGAAGATGGGAGTGCTCATGAAGAATTTCCTAATCTTCACGACTCTATCAATATTTTTGATTTGGCACCTTTTAACTTTTCTGAGGATGTTTGTCCTGCAAGAGTTTTTGGCAATAAGAACATGGTGGCATTATCTGCAAGTTCTAATTTTTTCAGTTCTAATTCAGACGCTCCTCTTTCTATGATTAATGATGCTCCTATAACAATTTTGAAATGCCAGAATTTGAAGATAATCACAAGTGGATGTTATCCTATTGGAGTTGGACTGCTCAGTTATCACTACTCATTTACTCTTTCTTATAGTCTCAAACATTCGGGAATGAACAATCCTAAGATTTTTGAGAATTCTCATCATGTTAAGGGGTTATCCATAGATGCAATGCAGGCCAAGAGAGACTATGAATTGCACTATGATTATGAGGGGAAGTCCTACAAGAATATGTTCTGGTTATTTCTGTCTGAGAAAGAAATTTTCTAGTTTTACAGTCCAATTTAAGCAAAGTTCAGCAAAAGATGAAGACCTCTCAGCATTTAAAAAAATTCCAGTTTTAACATCGAGGACGATGTTATTTTTCAAAAGAGGGGGGACATTGTTATGACCCTGGAGAATATAACAAAGACAACAACAACAGAATGAGGCATTAGGGAGAAAAGGAAGGAAAACTAGCAAAAGCGGTCGACCGAAAACTGGCAGAAGTGGACGACCGACAAGAAAAACTGGCAAAAACGGACGACCGAAAACTGGCAAAAGCGGACGACCGACAAACCAAACCAAGGGCGGACGACCGACAAATCAAAGTCAAGGGCGGACGACCGACAAACCAAAGACGGACGACCAACAAATCAAACCAGAGGCGGAAGATCGACGAGTATAAATAGAAGGAAATGTAATAAAAGAACTTATCGAATCGAATTGGAGTTTTGGTGAAAATAAAGAACTTTGGAGCCTTTGGGAGCTCGAATCCCTTCCTTCATCTTTCCTATCTCTTCCTTTCTCCTTGTTCGTTGTCCATCCTCTTCACGATACAGGTGATAGCTTCGGTGCTGGACTTCCAAGCTTTGTCTTCAGATTCCTCTCCATATCAGAGCAGCTCCGACACCACAGAAGCCAGATCGTCGTGGGATAACATCACCGTCGTCGAAGCAAGAAACGGAAATCAGAACTGGGCCTGCAATGATGGGTCTAACATAAAACCCCTTAATAATCAATATTTTTTTCGTACAGCCCTTTTTTAGTCGCCTTGAACTACTAATAAAGCAGAACTATTACTAAATATTTAAAGTTGCATTCATTCAATCAAAACTAATCTTTTGTGATTACTATCTTTTTATTAATTTTCTCAACTCTTATCGGAAGTTACTCTCTAACTTCTTATTTATTCTTTTTCCATGATCTCATAATTATTAAAGTACCAATACCTAATTATAACTCACTTTCCACACAAACCATTATGTGCTTCAATGAACATGAGATAGTGGGATAAATAAGAAGTTAAAAAGTTACTGTTATTTTTTGTTAAATTTTTTTTGAAAAAAAAATGATAGAGATAAAATAATAATAATGTACAAAGACAACCCCTTCTTTTTTTAATTAATTTTTAGACTAAGAAAGAAATATATACAACATCTTTAATAAAACTTATAAAATTAAATTTAATCTCCAATAGTTTTTTAATCTTCTCTCTTCTTCATCCTTTTCCTCTCACAAATAAAACTCTTTTAGCTTGATCATAAAAAAAATGGAAATAGATAAAAAAAATTAGCTGACAATATCAGATCTTAAAACGGTAAAAAATGTCTAAAAAATCTTTCTAAAGAAAAATATATAATTATTTTCTACTATGTCTTAGTTCTATGTTTCTTGATATTAAAAAGCAAATAAAACAAGGGAATATAAATATAAGAGAGAGAACCAATTGGAGCTGTGATGACGTAGAAGGATTAGTTCATTTTTGTCCTCTTCAATATAACTGTTTTTTTACATATTATTCACTTGTCTAAATTTGCAAACACTTCAACTTTACTCTAAATGCTTAAAGTTTATTTATTTTTATTTTGCATTTATCTATTTATCCTAATTTAATTTTAAATTTAAATTTAAAAATTAAATGGGATCACATTTCACCTTATTTTTTAGTAGACCGTTTGATTTTTTTAAAAGGTTCAACTTTACTCCAAATGCTGAAGGATCTATTTAAGTCGTTCAATGTTTTTTTTGGATATGCATCCGTGCAATAATTTGAAAGATCTATTAAAACAGTGAAGCACGCTAGTGTCATTACTTTATTTTATATAAATGAATGAAACACGCATGTGAGTAAAATAATAATTTTCTCATTTCTTAAAAATAATATTTGCATTTGCTAATGTCATCATCGTAATAGTGATGACTCAATATAATCATTTTTTTACAATAATTTTTTTCCATCTCGCGCTTATAAGGAATGAAAATTTATATAATTAAAAAAATTAAATTCCAAATTCGTCAAATATTTAATCATAGGAAAACTGAAAGTTTCATCACAACTAGTATCTTATTAGAGCTTGCGTGAATTTGACTGAGTGGATCTAAGTTAAAGAGATGAACTTCTGTGGCCATCCAAGGAGGCGGAAGAAGTGCTCTAATTCATCCCTTTTCACGGGACTACGCGGTTTGAAAGATAAAAAGGAATTGCGGCCATGCGGCAAAAATGATTCGGATGGATGGAGTAGGTGACAGGAGTACGTCGGATTACATCATATTAGAACTTAAATCTAAATTAACTATACAAATTTTAATTGAATTAGATTGTGTCATATTTTTTTACGTGTAAATTCTATCCAATCCAATTCATCCTAAATCGAATTGAAATGAGTTGATTAATTGGATCACTCGACTATTTTTTTATTTTTCCAACATGAATCATTATATTATTTATTTTAAAAGTATAAAATAAGTTTTTTAATATTTAATTATATTATTTCTAAATTCTAAATAAAATTCAACTTTTAAATTAAATTAAATTAAAAAATAGATTATCAGATCGAAGATCGAATCTTGGACTAGAAAATCAAATCGACCTAATTCAATTTGAATTAATTTTGATGATCGAGTTTACTAAGTCAACTGGATCCGATGAACATCCTACTATATAATAAATAAAACTTATATAAAAACCTCGATAAGGAGCGGAATAATAATCATTAGAAGCAAAATTTAATATTGACCATAATTATTTTATGATAATTCTGCTAAGTAAAGTAGAACTGTGGTAAATATTTAAAAGTTGCAATCATTTAATGAAAATTATTCCTTTGCAAATTTTATCCTTTCTTTTCTCTCGCAAGCTTCTTATTTGTATTCCAATAGCTCATAATTATTAAAGTACCATAACGTAAATTATAACTCACTGCCCAAAGAAAATCATTAATAATACTTTAATGAATATGAGATAGTGGGATAAATTAAAAGTTCAAGAGTTACTGTTGTTAAAATTTAACGAAAATATTTGTTAGCACAGCAAACTTGGAAGCGTGTACAAGTCACAACAGCCGAGGTCTTTCCTATTTGATATCTTAGTTTATAATCGTCAAACTTATAAAATCAAATTTAATCTCCGGTAGTTTTTTAATCTTCTTTCTTCATCCTTTTCCTCTTATGGATAAGTTCATAAGACTATTATAGATTGGCCATAAAAAATGGAAGTAAAAACAAAATTAGTTTGACAATATCGTAATGATTGTATCACTCCATATCGATTAGAGATTACGATGGTAATAAATTTGTTTAAAAAATCTTTTAAAGAAAAATATGTAACTTTTGTTTTTCTCCTACTTTGTTTAAGTTATATTTTTCTATATTAAACACAAAAACTAAAGCAAGAATTTCGATTTTCAAACTGTGTCGTGTTTCCTTTTGACAACTAGAACAAGCGTTTGGTGTCGTTCATCAGTGCAATAATTCCATTTTTCGACAAGCATCCGTGCAATAATTTGATAGATCTATTAAAACACTGTGAAAGCAGCACAGAAAAAATAAAGAAAAGTACACCTTTGATGCTTTGCCAATTTTGTTGTATACTTAATCATTGTTCAGGTCTGTATTTTTATAACTTATTTTATATTATCATAAAGGTATATATATACTTAAATAAAATAAGGAGAAAAAAAGTTATACACAACTATATTTTTTTCTCCTAAGTAAAATAATAAATTTCCCAAATTTAATGTGATAAATAATATTGTTAACAATAATGCAATGCTTTTAATTCAATATATTTCGTGATGTGTATGAATCGATAATCAACACGTGCTCTAGGTGGTCCGTAGTATGATACTAGACCTTAACTTGACTTGCCATAATAATAATCATTATGAAAAACTTCATAGACAAAGATTAATTAACGATACATTCACCAAAGTTAAAAGATGAGATAATCCATAACTTTAACATTATCACTAGTACACAAGACACAACTTATGATAATATAAGCATACAAGGTCACGCGATAACTTAGTCAAACTTACATAATTCCCGAAGGTCATATTTAATCTTGATACAACCAACATATGATCAAAAGATAATTAAGATAAAGACATAAAATAACTTGACTTTAAAAATAATTCTAACACTTCCTTGTGCACTGCTGCTCATGAGAAATAATCATCATAAACATCATCCTTTCTTCATAGAATCAAGAAGCATGGCATCTATCTCGTAGAGTATTAAAAGACGAAACTTTTAAGATGACGAATATTATACCCATCTAGCATAGTCTTTGTACCATGCATATAAAATATAAAAGCATAAACATCAATATTTTCATAATTAGATCGGACAACGAATTGAATTGTCTACTGGATCATGATTGAACCGATTCAATCGGATTAAATTATTTTTTATTAAAAAATATTAATTATATATAAAAGCATGCATAATAGTAATAAATTATTCATCTTATAACTTTTAAATGAATAAATCAAAACACATTAATTAATTATATATAACATATTGAAGAGATTTAAGAAAATATTTACACACAATTAAATAATATAATGCTCTAAATATTTTAGTCATAATAAAGAGAATAGTGAATATTATGCTTAATATATTCAATTAAATGAAACTTTATGATTGATTATAATGCAAAAAAGAACATGAACAAAAGAGGTTAAAATTAAAATGACATACAAAGTCTTAATTTTCATTGAGCTAACTATAACTTGAGTTTTCATGAAAAAGTAATAAGTTCATGAAATAAAAATTGAAAAATCAAAAGAAATTCTTTTGACTGTTCATCAAACAAAATTTTAAATATCAAATTAAAGCTTTTTAGTATTTGATCCACAATGCATGTAATCTTCATTACTCATCGTCATGATGATCTTTATCTTCGTCTCTATCTTCAAACTCATGCTCTTGTCAAGCAAAGTCAAAAGAAATTTCTTTTCTTCCGTAAACAAGAAGATGTGATAGGAGTAAAATAAATCAAAGAAACAATAAGATGGGAGCAAACAAAAGGGATGAGATGAAACATGTTAGTGGCGGCTAGTTTTTAATCTTTTTTTTTTTGTTCTTATCTTATTTTTTTCCAATATTACCCTTAAAGCCATAGGAAAATATTAAAAAAATTAAAAATATAATTTAACCAGGTTGAACCAATTAGGGTGATCCAACTGGTTTTTTTCCGATCCAATCCTATCGTTATCCGGTTTTTTTTGTTAATTTTGACTTTTTAATATTGAGAGGACCAGATTTACTATCGGTTCGTGGTTGAACTAGTTCAACCCACTTGTCCGAACTAGTTTTCAAAACATTGATAAACATACATTAAGGCTTTTTGCTCAAGTATGTCATTGTATGATCATGCATTTTTTTTAACTTTAGCTTATTAACACATGATGCTCATATCTTAACTTTTTTTTATCTTACTTGGTTTTATATCTAGCATTTCGAGAGTAGATTAATAATTATTAAATGTGATGTATTTTTTTTAAACTAAGACGAATTATGAATAGGATATATAAAAGATTGTTGATCGGAGAAGAAAAAGTTGGGTTCCTCCTCTCTCTTCTAGTTTCTTATTCATCGTGGATACAAAAAGTTGGATGACTAACAAATATGATTGAATCTCTCTCTTCTAGTGATCCTCCTTTTCTCAATAATTTAGTCGGTAATGCTTAATATTCTTGACAAAGAATTTTCCTAATTATGAGTTGACTATTTATTTTCATATTATTATTTAGTTAATATATTATTTAATTATTTTAGGTAAGGTTCTCAAAAGTACACTTTGTCACATGACAAAATGTCTTCCTAGATATGCTAACACATTTATGCTATATTTTGATTATGTGGTTGACCTTTTGACTAGTCAATAGAATTGTAAAAAAAATTAAAACTAAAAATTCTTTTATAACATGTAGAAGTCAACAAACAAAAAATGCCTCCAAATTAAATCATGACTAAACACCATCCATAAGTGATTACAACTAAATATTGGACTAAACCACGAGACACAACTAGACCAATATCATCATCCATGTGCAAGCAGTAACCATCATAAGCGCCAGTCGCCACAAACGCCACTAGTCAACATACCACTACAGATCACTCACCTACAAGATCCAATACAAGAGAGAGAATTTTTCCTGAGCTATAACACCTAGTATGTAAGTCAATCAAATAGATACAATATGATAACCTTAATCATGAGAATAAATTAAGAATGTGAGATATAAAATCACAGTCAATAACAATTAATGAACACTATGATGACATATGTTATCTTGTAGAGATCAATAACCTAATTGTTGTACTTTCCTTTAGATACTCTAGATCAATGTGTTAGCTTTCTTCGTATGCAATTCTTTGGGTTACTATATAATGCTTTGAGTTAAGGCAATGCTTTAGATCACTATGATACTGTGCACTGGATCAATATTATGCTCTAGATCAATGCATCAAACTATGCTCTGGATCAATAGAACAATATTATGCAATGTTGTAGATCAATGTTCTTAATTGTTTACTTATCTTATTAATGACTTTGAGGTGACTTTGAAATAAAGGTCCATGAGATTTTAGGGGTTCGCTAACAAAAGTCAATGGTGGTTAACAACCCACGACAAAGGTCCACAAGAGGAAGGATGCTCGAGAATTTTTTCGTTACAAGACAGGGAGAAGGTCAAACAATAATAACAAGGTAGCAGTTGTTCTACTAGTCCCAACGATGCGATGATATAACTTTTACTCCCAACTATACAATGCATGACGATGTCATCTTTCTTCTATTTATCTTATTTAACCCTTTTCTTTTTTCGAATAATAATCCATATAATCATCAGAGGGAAGTCTAGGGTTTTCTATGCAAGAAAGATCAAACATCATCGACATCAACCTGGCAGGCATGGGTCGTGTCTAATTTGAACACTGACTTTGTTCTGTAGTATAAGAATACTTCGGCATCCAAAGTCATGACGCATGCCATGCTATACTTTGACACGGGCCATGAAACATCTATGCAATGATCACTTTAAAATACTACGACATGGGACGTAGGTCGTGTTAGAGGATGATCCGAGTCGTGCACCGTCATCTTGTCATTTAATTTCATTAATACAAAACACAATTTTGACGTATCCGGAACTGACCCATAATGTATTTCACAATCAATGCGTCTTAGGGTTTTAGTGTTGTGGACGTGGACAATTTTCGAGAGGGATGCGATCTGTGTTACGATCTCCCAGACCATGTTCATGATTGACATGGTGACTAGGTTTTACCATACGGACATGGGTCATGTCCAATCAATCAGGCCACATCATCTTTATTTTTTATTGATTAAATCCATGTTAATTACACAAAATTTTGCATGCTAATAAATTGAAACTAATATCCTGAGATCTATCAAGAGACTAGAAAAACATACATTATTCTAATCTAGAGGTCATTCGTAGCATGCACAATCTATCAAAGCTCTATATCTAAAGGGGATCCATCTATGTACATATACTTTTCGCTAGGTCCTTTGATCCTCTCGTTTTAGTAATCCTTCATCTTTATTCTCTTGAATTATACACTATTATCAATCTCATTCACATTCTCCTTACGAGGTTTTGTATAAAATTCTATGAGAGAGAGAGAGAGAGCAAGAAAATCTAGAATATGAGAGAGGGGTCTCAAGTTCTTACCTCTGCACTAAAGGAGAGAAGAGGACAAGGAGAGAGATAATTTCTTCTATGACGATTGATAAAAATAATAACTATGGGGGTTTATCTCTTACCCTAGGGGTCTATATATAGGGGCTTTCTAGGGGTTCATATGAGTTTACAACGGGTAAGACTACTATTTAAATTCAACTTGGAGTCCAAACTAATAAAATAGTATTATTCATTTAAAAAATGAACTCCTCCCCTTAGTAGACCCAACAGGGGCCATGTTCTGATTCGTCGCGGTTTGTGTTGGATTGTGGTGTTACATTGTAAACCTTTTTAAAAAAAATGTTCTCAAATTCAAGATAGAGGTAGAGGCTTATAAAAAAAAGGGTTGGAAATTTTGTGTGCATTTTTTACTCGAACTCCTATGTAGTCTCGTTGTCTCGATGCCGACTCCGTGCTAGTTTGACTAGTGACACCTTCTTGTTGTCTCGACGCTACATGCACTATTATATGATTTTAACCGGGTACTCTTTGTAGGTGAGATCCTCTTTCAAGTTTGCTCTAAAAACTAGATCACATTAGTCGTGCTGGTATTCTAAGCATGGACATATGAAAGATATTATGCACCAGTCCATGTAAAGGATGTAATTCTAGTCTACATTACCCTTCACCAATCAGCTCTATCACCTCAATTGGACCAACATATGAGAGTTGAATTTGCCTCTTTTGCTAAACCTCATGACGCCATTGGATGGTGATACATTTAACATGAATTTGTCTCCAACCTTGAAGACCTATTCTCGACGTCCTTTACCAACATATGTCTTTTGTCGACTTTGTGCAACCATCATTCTTCTCTTGATTAGATCGACTCTGTCCGCATATTATCGTACCAACTTTGGGCCCACAACTTCCATTCACCTACTTCACTCCAACAAGATGGTGAGTAGCATGGCCTTCCATACAAGACCTCAAAAGGGGTCATGCCAATACTAGAGTGATAGCTATTATTGTAGGCAAACTCAATCAGTGGCAGATGATCATCCTAACTGTCATGCTAATCCAATGTACATGCTCCCAGCATGTCCTCTAGTGTTTGGATTGTCCTTTATGATTGCCCATCAATTTGTGGGTGGAATATCGTGTTGTAACTTAGCCTTGTTCCAAAAGACTCTTGGAAACTCTTCCAAAATCTAGCTGTTAACCTAGGGTCACTATCTAACACAAAAGAGACAAGGATTCCATGCAGTCAAATGATCTCCATGACATAGAGATCCAATAGGCTTTCCACTAATTGTAGGATCTGAATAGCATCAAGAGGGGGGGGGGTGAATTGGTGTATTAAAAACTTTTACTCTCTTTGCCTTAATCAATATGTGTTATGTCAGCGGAAGCATGCATATACAAGTATAAACACAAATAGAGAGGAGAGTAGAGAGAAAACAAACACAACACAAACACACAGTTTGTTATCGAGGTTCGACCGAACTCCTGGCCTACGTCCCCGCTCTGATCTTCTCCCACGAGATATTCGGAGTTCACTATTTCCTTCTTCAAGGGCGAAGGCTCCCTTACAGCTTCTCCTTTCTTTGCACTGAGGGCAAGGAGACAACCTCTTACATGTAATCGCTCAAGATCGCTTGGACCCTTCTCATAAGGAGAACTATGGCTTTCGCTCTAAGCACTCTCGGTGTTTACAAATTTGGCCAAAGTTAGTTCCCAA